>JAYMTF010002003.1:0-20144 GCA_036897485.1 Pelargonium nanum | reverse complement strand
AATATTGTGGATGGTTCGTCGGCGGTGTGGAATGCTTTGGGGCTTAACCAGGACGATGGGGTGGTCGATGTTACATGGTCCATGGCATAGCTTAATATTATCGTGAAATAATAAAATATGACTAATAAAAATATTTTAACAATAGTAATGTTAAAATATGTAGCGAAAGTAATAAGAGTGGTAATATTAATATATATTTGTGGAGGCATTGGAGCTCTCTTGGCTCTTGGTGTGTTCATGATGTAAGGTGACTAGTGAAATTTAATATTATCATAGTAAACTTTGTGGTTGTTCAATTGTGAAGATTTTAGTTGTTTTTTAATTATATGCAAGTAAAGTCAACAATTTGGAGAATAGTCATAATTCATTTTGATATTATTCTTATCTGATCAGAATTATATTGAGAAATATATATGAGATCGAACAAGTCCACGAGAAATCATACATTAAAAAGTGAAATCCGACCCACAGTCCAAGACTTAAATGGTTCCAAAATCCAATGGATTATAATTATGTAACAAAAATAATATTATAGAACTAATAAAAATATCTTAAAGAGTAATAATATATAGTTGAGGAGACATTGGAGCCTCTTGGTTCTTGGTCCATTCATGGTGTAAGGTGACTAATGAAATTTATCAGTAAACTTTATGTGCTTGTTATTCATGAAGTTTTTTTTCTTCACACACGTGTGTATATATATATCTATTTATATATTACCTGGCGATACAGTCAGCATTTTGGACTCAACACGCGCGTAAGCACTCAAAATTCAATCTAACTTTAATATGATTTGGTAGATTGAGTAAAGTGTATCTTGTGAAAATGTCAGATTAGATCGGATAAGCATATATTCAACATTCAGAACCCATACAAACCCAATTCGTACATAAAGTCGTCCCATCTACCTGTTGACTTTTGCACGACAATTATCAAAATTACTCTATCTGCCATAGAATGCGTGTCTTTTTTTTTTTTCGTTTTGAAAAAGTGAATGAGAAATTAGCTAACATGATATATTTACTATTGTATCATCGTGATCGTGCGGTAAACGGTACTAACTAATTTATACAAGGATATTATTGACAATTCATCTATAAAATTCGAGTAAAACAAGACATTAATTTGAGTATATATATATATATTGAAAAGGGTAGTTTCGTCAACACGAAGCTCGAAGCCATGGACTCATATTAATGCTGTATCGTTTTGGGCCAACAGCCGCCGAAAAGGCCCAAAAGCATGAAAAGAATAACAACAAAAGTACAAAAAGTCAAATTTACCCTCAATGCTCTGAAAACTGAAGGGTAAAGAAGTACACGTAGGCAACGCAAACAACCAAAGTACCAAACACTGTTTTGAAGGAAGATTCATCAGGTTTTCCCTTTATTTTCTCGGGAAAATTTAGCGGGACTACCTCGTCTTCTCCAGAACCCTGGACTGGTTTTTAAATCCGATTCTGTCACTTTCTCGGGAAAATTTACCGCCCAACGCCTGACTTAGGTATGTGAAAATTTATCTTATCTGCCTCTCGTCTCGAGAACCTTTTCTTGTGATCATCCTCCGATTTCGTATCACGATTGGCAATTATGTGTTTGATTTAATTGTTTTGTTTTTTAGTTCTTCCTAGGTTCGAATTTCTTCTTGCTGATATAAAGTAGGTGTTATGTGATTCTTCTTCTATTTCTATGTTTTTGTTCGTTGTTTTTTTTTCTTTGTCTGTTAGGGTTTTTGGGAGGGGTTTAGGTCTCGCATAACGATGGCATTGCGATGTGTGGATTTGATTTAGGGTTTATTGATTGTGCCAAGCTTGCATGCAATCTTTTAGCCATGTCCAGCGATTAGTGTGCCTTTTTTCTTTCTGAGTACTTGCCTCAGTGAATTCTGTTATTTGTGGAGGTAAACTTGAAGTATGACATAGTGGCTTCACAATGCAGGACCCAAGACAATGAAATTAGTGAACTTTAAGCTAGTAGTTTAATTTAGTGCAGAGTTGAGAGTTGCTGGATTTACACCTAAGTTACAATCTATCCTTTTAAGATGCAATGGAAGTAGAATGCTACTTCATCCCATATGATAGGTTATTGAAAGAGTTGTAGTAACCTGCATTATTGTGATTCAGAATCGCTTGCATGCGCCTATATGTGGTATCCTAGTCCAAACTCCAAACTAGTCTAGACCAAAGAAAACAAGACATTTTGATGACTCTTGTTTTCCGTTCATATATTCATGGATGAGGACACTAAAATAAAATAAAGGTAAGTATATACATAATCTTTAGTTTTGTCCATCTGGACTCACCATTCGACCTCTAAATATACAAACTCTAGAAACAAATTTAATTTCTTAAAAGTTCTTGGATTCTGCATTCATTTACTACACATAGGTGAAATAGATCATTACTCTCCATCTCCTTTTTTAATTTGGAAAGTAGCCCATACATTGTTAAGCAAAAGAGGGTGATGCGGAAATGGAGCATCATATGATTGTGTTCCTTCACTTGCTTTCATGTTGTATGATTTGGATTAATTTAGCAGTTCATAGTAGTTAAATTGCCCCATTTTCTCAACCATGTACTAGTGAGGTCTTTGGTGTAGGTACTTGACATACTATCATTATCCGTGGAACCAAACGTGCTCATTTACCAAAGTAAAGTTGGAGTTCAGACACTAGGGAGTATCATTATATTGGGGCTGGATACCAGGGTTTGAAGCATCATTTTGGACCCAGTATACTGATGATAATGCTACAGAGAGGGTATTCAATATATACGGTAAACTTTACTATGTATATACCTTTCATGCATGGATGGACCAACATAAGGGGAGTTAGGTTTTTCCTGCCTGTATATTACTTCATATAACCTTCCACGGGTTTCATAATTTGATTGGCTTTCATATATTTGATTTGTTTTTCTTTTCCTACATGGAAAATGTTTTTATTGTATTTAATCTTTTTTGGTAGAAATAAAGTATCAGTATTTTCAAATTTATTCCATATTGTTTTTGGCACATACAGCTGAAGTTATGGCAAATGATTCTCAGTTCACTTGCAATATAAAGGATAATGAGAATACCAATTCAAGAGGTAGGCACCAAAACGGTAGCTCATCAACTGCTGTGGGATCTGAAGCATTGTATACTCCTAATCTCAGAAGGTCAGCTAGAGCATCATCTTCAAAGAAAAAGATGGAACCCAGCCCTCCAAGTACTCGGAAGTCTGAGCGTCTTGAAAAGCAGACTCCAACAACTCCCCCAGTTAAGAGGAAATCTTTGAGAGTTGAGAAGCAGACGCCAATTCCCTTGAGGAGGTCTGAGAGAGGTAAGAAGCAGTCACCCTTGAGGTCTTCAAAATCAAAGAAGTCTGAAAAAGGTTCAGGTTCATCAAATTCAAAGAAAGACAAAAAGGAGAAAAGTGTGAAACAATTGACATTTGAAACTAAGGAAGTTGAGGAAAGTGAGAAGCAGGATGCCAAACTTGGTCAGATGGCAAAAAAGCGGATTTTAGATGCTCGTGCTTACAAGGCATTTTTTCTTAACGCAAAAGGTTCTGAACTTGTTAATATCATTGTTATTGTCTCTTTTGATCCATGGATGCAATATTTAGCTTGTTGTTTTGCCTACTTTTATCAGTATGTTTTCACCCTTTTTGGGTCGCGAATGGCTACCAAGTGCTAGGCATATCTGGAAGGAGATCATCATTCTAACTTTCCATTTTTATTAAACTATGGCAATTTGGGTTTCCATGATGATTGTCCTATTGCTTATTTATTGTATTACATGCCACTTTCCATTTTCTTTTCTGTCTGTCTCTAGATATAGATTTTCAATTCGCGGTCAAATAATTGTCTGTATTTATTAAGCTTTATTTTGCTGATGAAGGTAAGAAGCTGAACAGGCTGAATAAAACAGACAGTGAAGATTGCAGAGACAGTAGTGTGAAGCAAGTTGATGGAAACAACGGCAACAGCAAAAAGGAGAGGAAAGCATTGACGGAAGACTACGTTGGGAAGGCTCTAGAAGTGGTTTTGGAGGGACCTAAGTCAAGTTCAAATAAAACTATGGTAGAAAGTTTGGATGATAAGTCTGAAGCAGGAATCTCCACCTCAAGCCCAAAGCTTAATCATGCAAAGGAAGTTCTAGATGTAGATGACTTGCAAAATTATAAGAGCGATGATAATGCCGGTGAAGGTTACGCTTTGGTTAAAAAATTGCAGTCATCAAAATTAGTAGAATCTACTTCAAATGAAATGATACTTGATAAGAACGTAAATCTCGAAGAAGGTCAAAAAGCTGCGTCTTTCAAAAGAAAAAGAGATGACTACTTGGATGCGGAGGGAAAAAGGGCTGATGCATGTGGCACGTGTTTGAAAAGGCTAAGGTATGATTCAAATCCTTCTCTCTGAGTGACTGTTCTTATGTGTTTTGCTGCTAATTATGTAAAATTCTGTCTCTTTACAAAATGAAAGACAGACATCGAGTTGGGTTATATTCTTGAGCCTGTTGGTATAGTTTTAACTATCTCATAGAGCGATGGGTTTTTAATCTTCCTTTGCCGGCATCATTCCAGCCGTTGTTTAAAGTAATGAATTATCTGATTTGCATGCAAATCCTGATATCTACTCCCTATCAGCTCCTTTGATTTGTCATTCCTCCTGTCTAGTTAAATGGAACCTTGGTGAATTTTTTTATAGTTTCTTGTGTTTTAGGTTAGGCAGGGCTTAAGTAGAAATACTTATATTGATTTACTTGTAAAATTGAGGGCAAGAATGATGAGAATATTGTGAATATTTCTCACATAAACATAACAGTCAAATATTAGCATTTCTGCTATCTTTGCTTTACTTCTGGTTGGATGGAAGAAGGGTTTGCAATGGATGCCGTATATCTGCTGGGATCAAACAAAAATAAGTGACTGTACTCTCTTTTAGATGAATCATTCAAGGATAAAATTTGTCCTTAGAAATGGTGACGATGTTCACCAAGAGTGAGCATAACTTATAAGAGAAGATAAAAATTGTATAACTATAGAATATTCTCATTGCTGATAGTCTTAACTCTCAATTTATTTGTATATAGTTGGTCCCCATTAAACAGCCGATGGCGGAGCCAAGATGAGAAAGGAGGCTAGGCATAATGATTTTCCGTTATTAGTTGGAACATTTAAACATTAAAATTGTAATAGAAATCGCTTAAGCTAGTTTGCAAAGATGAGACATCAAACACGATCTCAGTTTAAGTACACACAATGTTGGACAATCGGTGGAATGAAATGAAAAGAAGATTTGAAGAAGGGAGAAAGTGAAGTAGAGAAGAAAGAAGTGAATCGTGAAAAGAAAAGAAGAGAGGAGAAAGAGAAGAACAGAAGAAAGAAATCATAATGCCTGAATTTTCATTATCATCAATTCTAATTTAAAACTAAACAAACTGTAGTATTTATATAATACAACCAAATCCTATCCAAAACAGTTAAATAACTACACTAAGACAATAAAGAAACTAAATACTAAATAATATGGGCTGTCCCTCATCAACACGATGAAAACGCCACCCCTCGAACCCTTTTGTGTAAGGTGACACCAATACACAGTTATGATTATTGATATAAATTAGTTTTTATTTATGTTTGTTGGCACGGCTCCTTTTGTTTCTTAATAAATGATTTCATTGAAGGAAGTTGTTTGTCATAGATAATAGAAAGGACCGAGACAATGTTTGAGTTTTCCTCTATATACTGCATAACATGCACATTGAATAATATTGACTTGTAATTTTCCCTGCCCAATCTATATGAATAACATAGTATATGCATTTTGCAGGGTAGACTGTCTGTCAGCGAAGCAGGAGATGTGCTCTTGCAGTACAAAAGTAAATCATAACTCGTCTGGGGCAGTTGAAAAGGTTTGTTTTTCTATGCCTCATATTTCTTTTTACTGTTCTCACAGTCTTTATCTATATACTCTTTTGTTTACCTTCAAGATGAATATTTTTGTTCTGGTTCTTTATATAGAAAAATTAAACCCTACCAAATTTGAATATTTACTATCCTTTTCATTCTGGACATTGTTGTGGCATGTCTCTGCAGCTTGTGCATCCGTTTTACTGGTGACCAGTTGGTGCTTTATTTCATTACTTATAGTTGTTACGAACCTTAACCCTTCCTATTTTGATAGCATAAAGTTAATGGTTGCCTACTAGTTGAAGTTTTGTGCATATCTGAAATAACGTCGTATCTCAGTTGATAATGAATCTGGTTGGCAGTACCACCAAAATGATCTTGAACGATTGTAGCTCACAATCTCACATGATGCTCGTATAGTAAACTTCCTGTTGTGGTATGTTTTAATGGTACAACTGATGATGAATGCATTTTTTTTTGTAATCATGTAGGTTCTGTAATAAGTTAAAAGAAAAAAAGATTTTTCATGGTCAAATAATTAATGTCAAACCTTTTTGGAGTTGGATAGGGTTCTTTAATTTGCATCTGGGCAATTGCTTCAAGTTTATTTGGTGGTGTCTTTGTTAAATATTTGGAGGGACTGGATAGCTGGTTTGATGCATTGATTTGTGTCTCTATGAGAACATCTAGACCCCTTTTCCCATCTTATTTATTTTACTTCCGTTTTGCACTGAAAGAAATTCTTACAAAGGTTTACATTGAGAGGAAATTGCCAAAGGGAAGGTACTGAAATCTCTTAACAGAAGTTTGGTAAATAGACTTTTGTAACAAGAGATGTGCGAAAGGACTCTACTTTGACTAAAGAAAAGAGAGGAAGTAGTTCTGCGTGCTTATTTATTTGTGGCTTCTTCACTCCAAGGTGCTAATGTGTAGTCCCTCCGTACTTGTCTTTCTTTTCCAACTTTTTTGGCTTTGGTAGGGGTGTAACACATGGCTTAATAAGGGAGATAGCATTAGATTGGACGGAGTGAAAGAGGAGGACACATGTAGACGACCACACAGAGTTCTGCTAAAAAAATTGTGCCGCATAACCTAACTCTGTTTAGGAAATGGCTTTGTCGTTGTTGTTGGATGTGGTGGGGGTTCATTTATGTAAATTGGAAAGGTGATGGTTGTTGTCCCTCATAACTAGAATCAAATACAATAGTGCATGACTAATGTGCCTTAGATTACTCTTGGTTCACTATATAGTATCTCAATCGGAACAAGGTTTCAGTATCAGGGGAGATCATATTTGAAAAGTACCAAAGTCTTTTTCCCTTTAGGCATACGTACTACCATTGGTTCTTCAAAACTTATGTACACTAAGTGAATAATTTGAATGGCCACATCAGTTCAGTTCAGAAGTTCTGTACATATATTTACATTTATCCTGATTGATTTATTTTGTTTGTTAGAAATATTATCCATTTTCTAATGCATTGTATTAGGATAGAGGTAGACTTGAAGCCGGAGTTACCACAATACTGGTTCAAACATACGACGGTCACACACGAGACAAACCTCCTGTAGATAATCAAGCAGTCGGTGATCAAAATATATGTCTTGTGTGCAGGCTTGGTGGAAAGCTCTTGTGGGTATTTCTTTTCTCATTGGTGATTCACTTCTACTGTTGTCTTTAGTCATAGCTGAATCTATAAACCAGCTCCTTCATTTTTAGTTAAAGAGCTCTGAAATTTTATCCTCCAAATTTATTTTTGATTTTTTTTCTTGCTCTGTATTTCTCCATTTGTTCTCTTAATATGCAACAATTGATGCAAATATCAAAAGAAGAATAGTTACCCTTGTGAATTTTCAGACTTAAAGGAAGAAGATGATAAGATACTAAATCAATACAATTAAGCAGTCCATGTCTAATACTCTTTTGTAACTCTTATTGAAATTACTTGTAGTGTATTAGTGTGCGTTGTTTTGGGGTGGTAGAAAATCCTTCCCTTCATAAATCCTTATGAATACACTTGACCTTCTTAAGCTGAGATATGTTGGTTTTCAATATGCTTCATGAAATTCAGGACTTTGGTACAGTGAGGTCATCATGTACCAAGTTTATAGTTCTGTATTCAATTCTTCTGATTAAAGAAATGGAAATTTGCAGATAACAGTTTGATGCCACTTAAGAATAACATTGTTGGTAATATTCTCTTCTTCTTTTTAGGCCTGAAGAAACAGAAGGTAATCAGTGTTTGATTTTGTTAAATCCTTGTAACAAGACCAAGTCCAAGTAGTAGGAAGTGGTGGTTAGAATCTCTGGTTCTCGATACAATTCAAATCGATTCACCCCCTAAACAATTCAAAGTCACTACCAAATTGGACATGGTTAACAATCAGGAGAGAATCACCCAATTCACCCGATTCACATATGCTGGGTCATAACTCATAAGAGATTAGTCGTACCAGATAAGGTCGAATCTGTCTTGACCGGTATTGAGAAAAAATTCATGATTATTATTTTTGACTTATGAAGTTGTTTATTTTAGTTTAAGCTATTTTTTTCTGATAATAATTAATATGTTAATGATATAACTCTTTAATAAAATTGTGTTGTTTTGCTTGAATCTTCTGATTCGATTTTATTCCGATTCACAGAATTCACATTCGATTCATGATTTGAATCACAATTTCACATCACAAGTAGGAAATGGTTCTGGGTACTATGAGATGCAGTTTTAAGTGGAATTTGGCTATGCTGTTGAGTTTAAGTTAAAACTGCTTGAAGCAACAGACGTGAGAGGGTAGCAGCCGAAACATCAATTGCTACATTCTAACTAAAATTTATTTCTGACACGGGATATGAAGCAACATGAATAGGTCATATTATGTAGTGAAAAATATATATTTGGACTCATCAAAATATCAGACTTGAATCTATATGAAAAGTAGAATCACTGCCTGACATCTTCTGAGGTGTTCCACAATTTTATTTTATTTCGTTTTCTTTATTCAGGTGCTGTGATGGAAGAGGATGCAAGCAAAGTTGCCATCTCTCATGCTTAGATCCTCCGTTGGAGGATGTTCCTCTTGGAGTTTGGCATTGCCCCGATTGCAGTAAAAAGAAGATAGAATATGGGGTACATTCTGTGTCAGAAGTAGAGTCGATATGGGATGCTAAAGAACTTGAAGGATCAGATACTGGCGGTATGTGAAAAAATACACTACTTCATTTTTAATATGCTGGTTGGTTAAGTTTTTAGTTTTGAGTTTGACTTGTGATCATGTTGCTTCTTGTTTTACTGCTTAGTTTGGTTGAGCTCTTAGTTGAGTCTGCACTTCTTACTCATTATGATATTCTGATTCTAGGATCAGGCAAGCTGAAGCAATTTTTTGTTAAGTACAAAGGTCTTGCCCATATTCACAATCGTTGGTTGCCTGAAAGTCAACTGCTGCTTGAAGCTCCCCAGCTTAATGCAAAATTTAACCCAAAAAACATGGTAATATTTCTAACAGAAACATCCTGTTTCATTTGTTAGGTCATTTTATAAATAGTAGAAACACATCCATTGCATCACAGAGTAGTGTTTTTCCTTTTAATAACACTGTTACCTTCAGCTTGTAAAATGGAAGCAGGAGTGGATTGTGCCACATCGTTTGCTACAGAAAAGATCGTTAATGTCTTCTAAGCAACATAGTGAGCGTCATTATGGAGGTGCCGGAGATACTTTAGATTGTTGTTATGAGTGGCTTGTCAAATGGCGTGGTCTTGATTATGAGCATGCTACGTGGGAGTTGTGGAATGCTCCATTTTTGAATTCACCTCAAGGTCAGAGCCTTGTGTCGGAGTATGAAAGCCGACGACGAAAAATGACAAAGAAAGCTTCTTTCCTTTCTAGATCAGACAAGGTGCTCCTAGACTCAACATTGAATACAGAAGTATTTATTTTTTTCATTAAGTTTTCCTTTATTTGGATTTCTATTGTGTTGCAGTCATAGATGTGTGATGTTTCAATTAAACGTATTGAAATTGTTCTGGCGACAATTTGAACTTAAATTGACAAGCAAGCCTAATCTGAAAATATTGCTGAAGCTTGTTGCCTTGTTCTGTATTGTCTTGTTTAATTATATGCAATTTGCTGCTTTTTAAGCTCGAATACTGGTAAACTGTAACATAGCTGCTCTCAAAGTATTATTGAATTGCTAGTTGTTTAGTTGGGTCTTGGGTCCCATCCTTTATCTTTTGAGCTTGATGATCCAATTTTCTCCAGTTATTTGCTGTTGGTTATAACACTGATCCTTGCCACTATTATTGACAATATTGTATGCTTTCTTTTCTTCTCCCAAGGCTGATTTTGCCCTTTGGCTATCAACTTGCAGATAGTGGATGGAAAGGAGAATCCATTAACTAAATTGTCCCAGCTGCCAGTTGGAGGTTCACCAGGTCTTGATAATAGTAATAATCTAGACATAGTTAACAAGCTCCGTGAGTTTTCACACAAGGGTCAGAATGCTATTATTATTGATGACCCGGTAAGCTTGAAACGATCCTCTCATTTTATTCCGTGCCTGGTATTTTATGATTATTTTATTGGTTTTAGTTTTAGCTGAATGTTTTAGTACTGTCTTTCGTGTATTTTTTTGCGATGGAGGAAGTTGTGGCATCCGTAATGTGTGAATTAAATGGTGAATTTGCATAATCTGATTTGAAGGATGTTATTTGGAAAGATTTGCTGTTTTGTTCTATATAGTAGTCTCAATCATTTTCTTGCACTGGAAAGTAGGATCTCTCTGGTTTTAATATTTCTTTTATCATAAAATTTTCTTTATGGATTTAAATGGGTCGATTACTTTTGTTGTCCCGACGTCCTCTTCAAAGTATCTTTGTTGATGTATCCGGAGTTGATTATTTGTATTATTAAATATTACTCTATCCACTCCTGTATAATATATATTAGTTTCTTTGAACACGAAAAGTCTTGTCTCCTTTTGATGAATTTATATTTAGCTTTCACTTGGTCTTAATGTTTGGAATTACTTGTAACCCTATGATTAGATCCAGACTTTTAAGTTATTGAAGTTTTTGGAACTGGCTTAATTTTTAGGAAGAGGTTTGATGTATACTTATAGCATGAGGCAAACCTAGAGTGGCAGGAAATATGATCGTTGGATAATTTTTTCCTCACGATTGGATCTTTCAATTTTTAAGCAATTTTAATAGCATTTGTAGAAACTGTGCTATCTTTTTCATTCATTGTGGGAAATATGATTTCTGTATGCTAGAATTGTCTTTATTTCTTGAAACACCTGTAACCCCCTCTCCTTGTGGCCCGGTTTGCACTATTAGTCCCAAGGAGTTTCGTCAAAGGATTTATGTAGCCAACCCCAACGTCTGAGAAATATCTTGGCTGTTATTCTTGAGGTTCTTTTTGTTTATTGTTGCTGTTTCTTGTGTGTACAATAGTAATTATATTCTAGCTGGTCAAGTCATTGTTGAGGTACTTGTATGCTTTATGATTTTCTTATACTTTATTTCTGATGAATTGTATACTCGCAGGAACGAATTTTGAAGGTGATTTTGTTTATAGTTTCTCTGCAATCGGATGCGCCTCGACCATTTCTGATCATCACCGCTTCTGATGCGCTTCATTTATGGGAATCTGAGTTCTCACGGCTGGCACCATCTGTGAATGTTGTTGTTTACAGTGGGGGCAAAGATGTAAGGAAAAGTATCCGGTTATTGGAGTTTTTTGAGGAAGGTGGTTGCATAATGTTTCAAGTGCTTATATCCCCAATAGAAGTTATTGTTGAGGTATATCTTTGCAGCTCCAGTGACAAATTTGGTATTGAAACTTTTCTTTGGACTGTACTTGAATATGAGCTGTCTCATCGTAAAGTTGAACATTCTGTTTATTTTTTTTATTAATTTGTGTGATAGCTTGATCGGTTGATCCTTGTCAGTATGATGGATAGATACATGTAATATCAGATTGTCAAGCTGTCTCCGTAGTTACACCACAAGCACTTTTATTTTTATTTTCTATATGCATGCCTTCTCTATGTCATTCAGTTTATATTCTCCTGCAGGATCTGGAAGTGCTAGACTGCATTGGATGGGAAGGAATAATTATTGATGATTGTCAACATTTCAGAGTTTCTTCACATTTTGAACAAATTAAGACGCTAACTACTGATATGAGGCTTCTTCTTGTTACTGGTCAACTAAAGGTTTTGTCTTCTCTTGTACTTCATGGTTGATTATATTTAACTGTTTGGGTGATGAAATGATGTTGGGTTTTCAGGATAGTGCAACAGAGTACATGAAGCTGCTAGCAATACTTGATTCTTCCACTGATTTGTGTGATACTGATGTCTTGGGAGTCAGTTCTGATAACTCTAGTAAATTGAAGAAAAAACTATCAAGGTATATTGTAAGTGAAGGCAAGTCAGACTTCTCTCGGTTTATAGAATACTGGGTTCCTGTTAAGTTATCAAATATACAGCTTGAGCAGTATTGTGCAATTCTTTTGTCGAATTCTATACCCCTCCAGTCACTTTCCAGGACCGATCACTTTGGAGCCCTATGTGATATTCTTATTTCTACTCGGAAGGTAGGTTGGTGAATTTTCTGCTTTTGTTGTATAGTT
This sequence comes from Pelargonium nanum, assembly GCA_036897485.1. Classification (NCBI taxonomy): domain Eukaryota; kingdom Viridiplantae; phylum Streptophyta; class Magnoliopsida; order Geraniales; family Geraniaceae; genus Pelargonium; species Pelargonium nanum. Next base: position 7,611 of record JAYMTF010002003.1, on the reverse strand, counting down.
GAATTAGGTGATGTTTCGGTTTAAAACTCTCATCTTTTTTTCTTTTCTCTCTCTTTCTTTTTTCCCAATCTTATTCTTTGATCATAATCTTTAGAATCTTGTACTCTTTGATACTTGCGTGTCAGATTGAGCTGAAATGGATACAGATTGTGAAGGTCTTCTATCTGTCATCCAAAGTTTTTACACCATTTCAGCTAATTATGTTTATTTTTAGTTCTAGAAAGGCATATTGAATCAAAGATTCATTTGATTGGTTATTGCTGTGCATAGGTAGGAAGTTATGAGTGTTTTTCTGTAATTAATTAAGCAAAAAAGAAAGTTGATATGAAAATATGAGAAGCTCTTATAGTGTTAGGGTTACATCAATCTTCTCGAAATATGTATTCTATAATTGAGACTATGGGCAACGCTTTCATTTTTGCATATCAAAATGAGATGCAGAGCCACCCTAATAACCTTGGGATTCTTTTGGAAACCTAAAATTTGGTTATATTCAGTTACTAATTATATTTTTATTTATAAGTCATATCACAATCTACAAGAGCACAAGCTCATTAACCTGTAAACATTTCTCCTGTAATAGATCATTAGAGTTTGAACATCAATATTGGTTGTATATGTAAGAGGTTTGGATTAAACTATTTATGAGCTATAGATACTATCGTTTTATTTTATACAGTTTTCCTATTGAAAGATGCTTACAGGGTTTTCCCTTACAGTGCTGCGATCATCCCTATTTATTGGATCCTTCACTACAACCATCACTGACTGAAGGCCTTCAAGCAGCTGAGATTTTGGATTATGGAATAAAAGCAAGTGGCAAGCTACTTCTACTAGAGTCTATGCTTTTGGAGATGAAGAATCGGGGTTTAAGAGTACTTGTTCTGTTTCAGGTGAATGATCTTCTGAGTTTGATCTGTTATATGTTTCGTGTATACATGTTATTATGATCACATCTATGCTTTTCTGATTGACAGTCAGTTGGTGGTTCTGGAAGAGATGCTATTTCTATAGGAGATATATTGGATGACTTTTTGCGACAGAGGTTTGGTCTAGATTCTTATGAGCGAATTGATGGGCTTGCTTCCCCTAAGAGCAAGCAAGCTGCACTGAGCAAGTTCAACAACAAAGAGTGTGGGAGATTTGTATTTTTATTAGAAACCCGTGCTTGCTTTCCCAGCATCAAACTATCGTCGGTTGATAGTGTGATCATATTTGGTAGTGATTGGAACCCTCTAAATGATATAAGAGGTCTGCAAAAGATAACTATTGACTCGCAGTCTAAACAGATAAAATTATTCCGTTTATATTCATTTTGCACAGTGGAAGAAAAGGCTTTATTGCTTGGAAAGCATGGCATGACTTGGGCCAGCAATTTACAGGGCATAAACTGCACTACCAGCCAAAAGCTGCTCATGTGGGGGACCTCATATCTTTTCAGCAAGTTGGATGAGTTCCATGGTTGCAGTACTGCATTGTCCAGTGCAGGTACCATGACTGAGCAATCTCTTTTCAGTGACGTAGTCCACGAGTTTTCGACCATACTTGCTCAAAAGGGCATAAACAACAGTACTTTCAAGTCTATCTTGAATATTAAACAGAATGGAGGAGTTTACTGTCAGAATTTTTCATTGCCTGGAGAGCGGGAAACTCAGTTACCAGATGAAGAGCTGCCCCAGGTTTTCTGGAAAAAGCTGTTGGAGGGAAAGCATCCTCAGTGGAAATATAAATCAAGCAAGTCATCATCACAAAGGAACCGGAAAAAGGTTCAATATTTTGAAAAGTCGCCGGTTGAACGTGAGGTTGGGAATGAGGAAGGCACAAAGAAACGTAAAAAGATTGTCAGCAATAGCATTGATCCACCCTCCCAGAATTCTGTGCGAGATGAAGCAAAATTTGTTGCAGGGACAAAGGAAGGTAAATTGTTGATACTGTTTAAGAGTTCAAGATTAACTTTCATGTATTTTCATTCTATGATCTTTCTTTGTTCAATAAATCTGACTATTGTGAGTAAGGGTTGTAATTTTCCTGGCGAGCCATAATTTGCAATCTGAAAGCATGTCTTACTTCTCCAGGAGGTTCCATAACTCCAGCAAATGATGCGCGTGAATCTGTGTCTCCGACAACTTCTCATTCGCTCACAGATGAATTTGAGGGAGGGCAGAAATTGCGTGATGCACAGAAGAGTCTTTACCTTCTTTTGAAGCCAGAAGTATCTAAACTCTGTGAAACTCTACAACTCTCGGTATGAATCACTTCCTTACCATGAATAGTATGCACTAAAATATTGATTCGTATATTGCCATATTTTTTTTGTGTCTGAACTGATGTTCCATGTGGTTGTCTCATGTGCAAGACAAGTGCATATTATTTTTTCTTCCCATTTCAGTATCAAGAGGATTGTTTTAGTAGGGATTGATGGATGATTCTTTTTTTTTTGGTTTTCATTTCTCTGGGCTTCCCTCTTATGACTTGTGAGACATGAGTAAAATTGTCATGTATTTGGACTCAGACTCACTGTTATCATCCATACTATAATACTATGTGATGTAGGACAAATGAGAAAATAGAGAAACAGATAGAGAATAATGAGAAGAAAGGATAGGTTTTAGACAAAATGGGAGAAATACTGATGAATAGGGGAACAAGAGGAAAAGAAAACAAGAGAGAGAGAAGAAAGGAAAAAGGAAGTCACAATTAAGTCTGAATTTTCAATATCATCCAATCTGCTTCAAAATTAAACAAACATACTATTTATAGAGAATACAATGAAGTTCTATCCTGAATTTGTTATATAACTTCAAATCAATAAAGAAACTAAATGCTACATATTCCTATCCTAAAACAGTTGAACAACTACTTCTTTGACCCTCATCACTATGCCATTGTTTATTTGATTGAACATGATAATCTCTGCTGTTTATTTAGCAGTTGTTTTCAAAATCTTTATGTCATTATTGATATGATTGAACATGATCATCTTTGCAGTATAATGTATATAGCAGTCATTCTCTGATGATATGTTGCTACGATGATGTAAATGCAGGATGATATCAAGTATATGGTTGAGAAGTTTCTTGAATATGTAATGAACAATCACCACGTCAGCAGGGAACCAGCCACCATTTTACAGGCTTTTCAGATATCTCTGGTATGATTACTTGTTTTATATTTACTACAGTATAATTTTATTTGTTTAAGAGTGTTCCTTTATAATTGTATAAAATATCAGACAATCTTGTATGTATAGAAATCAAAACATGCTTTGTAGGTTGCAGTGTTAGCCGAGTCTTTTAACACGTAACCCATTTGCCTGCCTTGTGAATTTTTATTGTGTGGGTACTCTTACAGCAAATGAATAGTGAAGTCCCTTAAATTTTGATTTGAGGTAAAGTTGTATCATAAAATTCCTGCTAAGAAGTTTACTACTTTCGAGGATCTATTTTATGGGTTAAAGTACAAGGGATAAGATTTAAACTACTCCCTCTGTCCCAAAATGAGTGTCCCAAGTATTGTCTGAATCTTCGCATTCAGCTGCATTATTTAGACTAAAATATAGTTCTGTGAAGATCATATCATTTGTCTTATGAAATTAGACCTTCAAAACTGTCCCATTCTACCACATTGTGCTAGTCTAAACTCATCATTTTGTGTATGTAGAAACTATGAGTGTGCTATTGTTTGTGAGCATAAATCTAGCAAGTCTTCTATTTCATTCTAATGAACATTCATCTGCATTACACCTAGAAATGCATATGTGCTGTTGCTCTTTAGCTTAAATCCAGCAAGTCTTATCTTTCTTTCTTTCTTCTATTGGAACCCATATACATGACAGGTGCTTCCCACATGTTTACATAGTGCAACGATGATACGTTAATTAGCATATTTTGTTTAGTTCGCTGATGTGTGTTAGGTCTGTAAGCAAATGACCATTTATGACTGTGAGTATGGTATGTGTAACGATGCTTTACTGTGCAAATTTCAGTGCTGGACTGCTGCTTCGTTCCTGAAAAAAAAGATTGATCACAAACAGACGCTTGAACTTGCAAAGCATCATTTAAAGTTTGGCTGCAATGAAGAAGAAGCAGATTATGTCTATTCAAAGCTGCGCTGTTTGAAGCATATGTTTTTATATCGTACAGGATATTTGAAGATAATCAACTCTCCAAAAGCTTCTTCTTTGTCTTCTAAAGATTTTCCACTAGGCAGTCCAAATGCCTCTAACCATCAGCAAGCCTATTCTGCAGACCAGTTACCAAATATCAGAAAATTGGTAGAAAGAGATATCTCCAGAAGTATAAAAAAATTGCAGAAGAAATGCAAAAAACAGTTGTCAAAACTTATATTGATGCAACATGAACAAGTTAAGGAGTTATGCAGAATCTATGAGGAAGAGAAGGCAGAGATTGAGAGTAAACATAAAACAGAGCTGGCTGTTGTTAACTGTCTTGATAGGAGCTCAGCCGGAACAGATAGACTAAAGATGCTGGAAAATGCTTTTGCTACAAAAGTTGAACAACATAAACAACAATTGAACATGCACCTCGAAGATCTTAGGGAAATGCAACTTTCTGACAGGAAAAAGGAGGAACAGAAATTTGCCCTTTTGGAGGATGAAGTGAAGTCTTGGTCACAGGTTGAATTATTAAATAGACTGCTGTCTGATGAATCTAGGTGTGTGTTAGAAAACCTGAATACCAGTGATCGAGAAAGAGCTCGTGATAGTATTGAGAATGTTACCTGGGAAGAACAGAGATCTGACAAAATTGCACATGGCTTGCCAAGGGATGTCAGCGATGAAGCTGTAAGGTTTGGAAACCGGATTGAAGCAGTCACTCATCCAAATGTGAAGGATGGGTGGGAGACTATGGGCTCAGATGGGGGGCTTGAGCAACGTTCAGTCGATGTGCCTTTATCTGAAAGCGGAATTTGGAAGGGGACTGTGTCAAACTTGACCAACGGAGAAGTTTCACTAAAATTGCCTAGAACATCCCAGTTGAGTGATGGTTCAGCTGATGAACAAATTCCTGATGCAGCAACAGTAAGCATTCCTGATGAAGAGCTACGGCGTGCTGCATCTGAAATTGTTTCTGCTGTTCCAGAAGGTGTTAACATCAATAGGGACAACAGCTGTGCTGATGCTAGGGCTTATGATAGACCAACTGCTATGCAGATTGATCAACAGAATGGAGAGGGTGGTACCATCAATCGAGATTCTTCTCAGCTGGACCTATTGCCCTTAAATCAGGTAAGTTTCCCTTTATTGATTATTTGATCTTTATTTGATCATTATCTGGTTATGAATATGCATATTTTGACATAATTTCATGTTCTATTTTTTCCCCCTTATATGAGTCATTTGAACAAGCTTATATTTATTTTGTGGTTATGTAATGTTGAAGATTTTGTAGAATCATACCCAAACCTATTTTGAGATGATTGTATATTGTAATTTCTCTTGGTGACTGTTCTGTGACATTGTTTTGTGCCAAGATGTTTTTGATTTATTAGAAATAGGAACTGATATAACTGCCCTATGATTATCAATTAATCAATGATCATTACATGGCCAGGTACTCGAAGATCAATGTTCCCTTCCTTCCACATCTACAGAAATTCAAGATGGAGAAGCACCTGGTAGTGAAGTGTTGCACGATACTCAACCCGGTAATCCTCCACAATGTCATTCAAATGCTGGTGTACCATCTCATTGTAGTAATTTTGAGGTACCGGATATAGAACCCGTAGTGCAATTACAGCATGATTTCCTTTCAGCTGGTGAAATTGAACAGCTGCCTCGTATTGAAGAGCAGAATGGACCCCACCAAGTTGAACCTCCACAGCTCCATCCCTCCAATGCTGAAAATTCGGATCATGGTCATAATGAAGCACCTGTCATAGATACTCCTACGCAGCTGACAACAGATTCCTCTTCTGAACAGCCTAATAATGACGAGCAGAATGTTACTCTTCAAGTTGAACACCCACTATCTCATACAGTTGATGATGTACCATCTGAACATAGGATTCATGAGGCACCAGTTACAGAGCCTGTGGTGCAATTGCAGGTTTCTGCACCCTTATATTCCTCTTCTGGTAATCCACCTGTTTTGCCTTCAGCTGATGAAAGTCGACAGCAGCCTAGCACTGAACAGCGAACCACTTCACAACCTGCTCTGTCTTCGGGATCATTGGCTGACCACCCCCAGCATCGTCAAGTACCAAGTGCCCCAGTGGCGTCTCGGATGCCTTTACCTGTTACTCTGGACCCACTCCAGAACGAGTTGGATAGATTACGTAAAGAGATAGACCATTCTGTCAAGACTCATGAAGATACGGTAAGTTTCTGGTTTACTCCATTCTTCACATCTTTTTCCATTTCCATTTCTTTCCATTAGAGGTTTCACTGGTCACGTTTCCTGAAAGTAGTACTTTGACTATCATGTGCCCTAAGTTAGTTCTTATCTAGTCATCAAGTTGCAATTATCTGACTGCTGTCTTTTTACTTAAACCTGCCTTCCTTATTAGCAGAAGCGGCAGCTGAAAGCTGATTGCGAGAAGGAAATAGAGGAGGTTGTTGCTCAAATTCGTAAAAAGTACGACATCAAGCTTCAGAAGATTGACACTGAATTTTTGGCTAAAAAGATGGAAATGGATGTAAATCATAACAAAGTTCTAGTGAATAAGATATTGGCAGAGGCTTTCAGGTGTAAATGTATGGATAGTAGGGCATCTGGCTCGCAAGGAATGCAGCAAGGTAATTAATCTCTGAAGAGACGTCTTTCTTGTGTGCAGCATTTTTTTTTCATTGTGTGCAAGCTCCTGATCTTTATTTATATTGCCAGATCCGGCAAGTTTCAGGCAGCAGCTGGTTCAGTTGCAGCAAACTGGACAGAGAACTGGACAAAGGCCGCCCTTAGTCAACGGTATGTCTGCAGTATCTGCTCGACCTCCAAGTGCAGCAAGCCCTCGGTCTTCCCTTCCGGCAGCTGGTTCACATACTCCAGCTTTCCCTCGGCAGCCTGTTCACCATTCCCGACCTTTTGCAACTATTCCAGCGAGACCTCCTCACATAAGCCCTATCTCCCATTCGGCAGGAAGCCGTCTAGGTACCAGTGAAATTCGCACACCCGCCCCACACTTACAACGCTTTAGGCCTTCAACGGGTATGTCTTCAGCGAATCTCCAGGCCCTTCCCAGTGGGATGCTGAGTCAGCAGGCACCTAATAATCCCCCTGCTAGTTCTCCTTCAACGACTTTGTCTACAACTAGTCTCCAGCCTCCTCCCAGTGGGATGCAGAATCAGCCGGCACCTAATAATCACCCAGCTAGTTTTCCTTCAACGACGACATTGTCTTCATCTAGTCTCCAGCCTCCTCTCAGTGGGATGCAAAATCTGCCAGCACCTAATAATCACCCTGCTAGTTCTCCTTCAGTGGCATTGTCTTCATCTAATCTCCAGCCTCCTCCCAGTGGGACGCAAAATCAGCCAGCACGTAACAATCACCCTGCTAGTTCTCCTTCAACAACCTTGTCTTCAACTAGTGTCCAGCCTCCTCCTAGTGGGATGCAAAGTGAGCGTGGACTTAATAATCCCCCTGCACAATCTCC
>JAYMTF010002002.1:0-20146 GCA_036897485.1 Pelargonium nanum | reverse complement strand
ACATCCTTGGTAGTGGTGGTGTAAGAGACCACTTTGGTGCAGTAAGGTGCCAAAAACCCTAATATTGCTCTATTTTAGATGAGTTTAGGGTTTGAATAGTGAAAATAAGGATTTCTATGAATGAAAAATAGAGGAAAATGTAAGTTTTAAATGGTAGTTGTGCAAATGAGATTATGTACGTGTTAATAAAAATAAAATTATGAACTAAAATAACTTACACAGGTCAATTTAAATTAATTAAAATTTTAACTTCTTATTTTTCCTATGTAACAACAAACTAACTTTGAATTTGTGAGTAGGTGTAATTATGTTTATGGAGATAGATGTGCGGTCCAAAATTGTTGACACGTGGAAGAGACCCATAAGAGACACTTGTGGGTAGGATGCTGGTGGCCCGTTTTGAGAAGGTCGGTTGTCGTTTTGCCTAGTTTTAAAAGGCGTGCGAGTCACACGTGCCGGAGAATATACGAGAGTATAGATATACCAAAAGTGTTGAGACCATGTGTAGTGGAAAAGTAAGGTGTGACTATTTCGTACCAAACGTTCGGTGCATGAGATATCAGATTACGATAGATCAACTTATAATTGTGGCCACATGGCACGGGTCCCACCATGCCCATCTACTTGGAGCCGCTCTGCTTGCGGCGACCGTATGATTTCGAATCTTGAACCACGTGATCCTATGGCCCAAAACATACTAATTTGTGATAGGCAATCTTGTGTTTCAAAAGATTTTAAATTACTTTTGTATTTACCTTTACAGGCACATTAGTACATACAAATTTTTCTCGTCAAGTTAAATGAAATCACAAGATCACCAAGTATGTGAATCAATTGATATAATCATTCTAATTTTACTTTAGTTTAGAATTTGAATATCAAGTTCGGCAATTGCTTAAATTTCATAGAAAATGTCTTAGTTGCCCCTCTTATATATAATCCTTCTCGACTCGAACTAAAATAGAAAAAGAAGAAGCAATATTTGCATAATAAAAACATCTCAAACCCTAAACATAGATATGCACATATATTTGAGCAACATGGCTTCTTTTAATGATGAATATAGTAATATGCTTTTTTCGAATTTGAGATAATCATGATCTGAACATGACCTTATATATATATAGACAATAAGCCCATAAATACATTAGAAACAAAATTGTTTCCCCGACTTTATGTATAAACTCGTAATAGCTAGCACATAAAACTAGAGAACTTAGGAGTCACAAGTTAGGAGTCTTAAGCTAGTAGAATTTTGGCTAAGTGTGAGAGTCAACCATAGTGTAGAATTGTAGATTGACATGTCAGAAAGTAATAGAGAATAACATAAAACGGTTCTCGTAAAGAATTTCAGAAGTGAACGAAATGATTTTAATTTTTTTGAAAGGTGCTCGATCGCAAAATAATTTGAGCTAGGCTAGGAGGGAGGCATCATATGTGCAGGCTTGGCCACATAAGTGGTTGACACGACACAACTTAACTAGAGAATGCATCTCGTGAGATCTTGCCATCTCTCCCAACTCATATTTGTTGACGTCATATATATCACTTTCAAGTCACCACACAATACTGGACTATATTTGTTGTAGTGAACTTTTTTAGATGCACCATTTATATACATACATGCATATAGCATATTAATAACTAGCAATATAGAGTGGTGATTTGTTCACTCAAATCACAAAATTTTCATAAGAACAAAAGGCATCACAATGATACAAACACACACAACATTACCCTATTTTGTGTCTGTTTTCTTCTTTCTTAATTCTTCACTTTCTATTCTTCATCTGCATTTTCAATTGTTATCTTCGTTTTTCTCATATTTCATTCCACCTTGCTGATCAACTTGATTTTGAAAATGAACGGTGAGAAGACCAACTGAAAGAAGGCGGGTTTGACGGTTGAAAGTTATTGGAAAATAATGCGCTTTCTAATTAGCGAATGTAATATTTTACATTTCTCTAGCTAGAGTTCTCTTCATAGTTCTAATATCAAGAATTTTCATCTTTAGTCCAAAATTATCTAGAGTTCTCACGTAAGTTCAACTAAGTTTAGAACCCTTTCTTGAAGTGTATAAATAGCCTTGTAAATTGTCAAATCAAATCAAGCAATTGAAGAAATACAAAATCTTTCTTCTCAAATTTATCTCTTTCTCTACATTTTCTTTTTGAGCTTTGTAGTAGCAACTCAATTTTCTATCAAAAATATTTAGATAAGGAAGGGCAAGTATGTCTTCAATCTTAATTATACTGATTTTGAGGTTTTAATATGTTAAACGTGAATAATTCGAAATATATCTTACTTAAATGGTGTTTATTATTGTTTAGTTATAGAATTAACCTTATTCATAATTAAAAGGTGTATTGTTCGGTCAATTTGTATTATACGGTTTGTGCTGGGCATACGTTGTGCTCTCATTAATCGAGTTTATTTACAATATCGCCAGATTACACTTAACATCTAAATTATCGCTAAACCAACTCAATAAAACTATCTCTCTTTGTTTAATACCATACATGGAGGGTGAACAATGTGTCACTGAAGAGATTGAGAGTCTGTCTCACTCTTATTCGAGATCAGGCTTTGAAGGTGAACAATCGCATGTATATTGAATAGATGTGAGTCTATATCACAAAATGTATTAATTAATAATGAATTATATATGTGTATTTGTGTTATAATATCATATTACCTCATTTAATATTTCGAATTTATAAGTAGATTAATGGGGAGACCTATTCTATACAGCCTTACAAGTTGAACCATGAACTAATAAATAAGAAATTATTATGGAAGACAAACCAACTAACTTTTATACTAACAAAAAAATGATAAATTATTTTGAAGCATCATTCAACGCCCACCTTGCTTCAAATACCCATGTTTGGTGCATGTTAGTGACCTCGCAAGTATGTATGCGACCTGCTCAATATTTGTTCTGCTAAACTCCATTTGTTCTTTCACAACTATACGGCTTCACATGTAGCAACTCAGATCAACAGATCTTCAAGTTGCAGATTTTTATTTGTATTTATAGAAGCAGATGCTGCTTTACAATTGGGCATCCCAAATCAAATAAAATGTAATCTCTTGCATATTTTATTTTGAAAGAAATATATGGTCATCAACCTCCATAACCTCAAGGTACGGTCAAGAAAAATTTGCAAAGTACCCAGATTTGGAATTTCAAATTCCTTCTCAATACATGACTTACATTCAGCAACCAAGATTTTACAAGATCCTAGTAAATCATGTCATCTGCCTCAATGCAAACAACTAGAAAATCATCATTATCATGTCTTTTCACGTATAACTTGGGCTCATTATCATTTCTAGCATTTTATTACCAGACATAATTTTCTGCTGGGCTTAGCATCCAAAATTTTAAATGGAGAGATGTTTTGGGCCACTTTCGTTGATCCAAATAAGCCCAAACATTCAGTCACTCCACTCTCAGACGGTCTGGGCCCAATAAGGAGATATTGAATTGGGCCGTATACCCAATTAATGCACAATCCTATCCCTAAATGGGCCTCGCCTATATTATCAAAAATTGACAATAGAGGATGCATGGCCTTGGCTTTGTGGGTTGTCCAAAGGTCACATTTGCATATATTTGAAAGAAAATTAAAAGACTATGGACCAATATGCATATATGACATGTCAGCATGAGTTTATTTATCTTGACTAATGTTCAATTAATTAACTCATGATCCAATGCATGGATGATTCAAACATGGGTGTATCTTGAGTTCAACAAATTCCAATATGGCGCTGAGATTTGAGAGATTAGACAATCATTGTTTAATGTTGACCCAAATACAAAACTTGATAATGATGATGCAAAAATACATGGATCTAATGGATAATGGATAAACTTTTGAAGATATTTCAAGGTGTAGAGTGGACTGAAGAGACCATGAAGAAACCACAAGCACCACTCATTTCCATGGAATCAAGAAACCATCCAAATCCACTTTCACCTCCCTTTCAATCCCACAAACAAAAAAAAGAAGAAAAAAAAAATCAAAATGCACACTCCATTTCTCTTCTCCTTCCTCTTCCCCTCCATCACCACCACCACCTACTCTTCTCTTTTTCTCCAATTTCCATGGCCAAGAATCTTTTGGAATAATTCCTTACATATTCTCTTATCCTTCTCTCACTCTCACACTCTCTCAACATGACTTCCTCTTATTGCCTATCTTCTACAAGAACCATCACTCCACAAGCTTATCACCATCATCATAATCATCTTCTCCAACTCTCCAGGACTCATGCTCTGTTTCTCAACCCTCTGCAACTCACGCCGCCCAAGCTTTTCCTCCACATTTCCGGACCCAAACCCACCAGATTCACCTACCCATTTGCCACCCTCTCCTCCTTCGCCGCCGCAGACGGCGGCGACGAGCGAGGAGAAGGGGTCGATGGTAAAGGTGGAAACTTGTCCGGAATGGCCAAGGCCTTCAACATCTCCTCCGGCACCGCCTCGGCGGTCTCGATCTGCATAGCGTTCGCGGCTCTGGCGCTTCCGATTTTCATGAAGTCTCTGGGTCAGGGCTTGGGGTTGAAGACCAAATTGCTGTCGTACATGACTCTGCTGTTCGGGTTCTACATGGCGTGGAACATTGGGGCTAACGACGTGGCCAATGCGATGGGGACGTCGGTGGGTTCCGGCGCGCTGAGCCTCCGGCAGGCGGTGCTGACGGCGGCGGTGCTGGAGTTCTCCGGGGCGCTTTTGATGGGGACCCACGTGACCAGCACGATGCAAAATGGAATCTTGGTGGCCAATGTGTTTCAGGGCAAAAATACTCTGCTTTTTGCTGGGTTGCTCTCTTCTCTGGCTGCTGCTGGCACTTGGTTACAGGTTCTTCTCTTCACTCCTCTGTTTCTTAATTATATAAATTTGTTTTTGGTGAATGTTTTGATTATGAGAACCAAGAGACAGAGCTTCAATTCTTAGGACAAAACTAGGATGTGTGAGCCACCATTGAACCTTGGAATTTCTTGAGATTGACATCCAGAGACTACATGACAAAAGTCACAGGCTGGTTTCAAAGGACCAGTAATAGGAATTAGGAATATGTAATTGTCAACCTCTTCAACATGCTTAGTTGCTTACTCTAGGATTTAGTAGCTTCAAGCTTCAGTAAGGTTCTTTGCAGATACAATAATAGCCTTGAAACAACCGAATATGAGCTGCACATTGATATCTCCAAGCTATGCTTATGATTAGTGTAAACAAGCTTCCTCACCACCCACAACTGTTTCTTGGTAATGGATATGTGTTTCAAATGTTCTCTCTTACAAGATCCTAACATTAAAAAAAAAACATAATTATTGACAATGGAAGACCTAGTTGCGTGTTCTTAAATGCATGCTAAATGACATGTCCTGACGAGTCAAAATGGATGTCATTAGTTTTGAATTGAGCTACCTAACTCGATCATTTCATTCAAATTATCCAATTGTTTGATGGTGCCAATTCGGGACATGTCATCAAGCATAGATAATAACATTTGGTGCAATACTTTTTCATGTCATGATATACATTGTCACAAACCTCTTCATATACATATGTATTGAGTATGATGATTTCTCTTGATACTTGTGCTCTCACAGGAAATGGAGTCTTGTTCATAGTATATTTAGATGCTGCATTTTCAAGTTCTGACATTGTTAGTTGGTAAAAATTTGATCTTGTGCATTCAGGTTGCATCATATTTTGGGTGGCCAGTCTCCACCACCCACTGTATAGTAGGATCAATGGTTGGATTTGGCCTTGTCTATGGAGGACCTGGTGCTGTTTTTTGGAGTTCACTGGCTAGAGTGACTTCATCTTGGGTGATCTCACCAGTTATGGGAGCAGCAGTCTCATTTCTGGTCTATAAATGCATTCGCAGGGTATGCCCTTAATCTTTAGGACCCGACCTATCTCACTTTCATTTGGCTTAACATAAACTAGCTTAATCGGCATGTTTCATAAGCATAACCTTAGTTCCTAGTTCTTACTACCCTTAATTTTTTCAGTTTGTTTACAGTGCTCCAAACCCGGGACAAGCTGCAGCTACTGCTGCACCAGTTGCTGTATTCGTGGGCGTAACTGGAATCTCTTACGCAGCCTTTCCACTTAGCAAGACCATTTCTTTAGCTCTGGTACAGGCTTTAGCCTGCGGTGCTGTTGGTGCTCTCCTCGTTGATAGGATTATCCGGAGACAGCTAGGCCATCTCCTCATCGAGTCGAGCTCATCACAACCTGAAGAGCCTAAAGAGGAGAGGAAAAATGTTGGCTTTTTCCTCTCTGACATTGCTGGTCCAACAGGTACTCAGTTGGAGATAGTTTACGGGGTTTTCGGATATATGCAGGTTTTGTCAGCTTGCTTCATGTCATTTGCTCATGGAGGAAATGATGTATCCAACGCGATTGGGCCCTTGGCGGCTGCTTTGTCGATTCTTCATGGTGGTAATGGAGGAACTGAGATTGTTATTCCAATTGATGTTCTTGCTTGGGGAGGTTTTGGCATTGTTGCAGGGCTTATGATGTGGGGGTATAGGGTGATAGCAACTATTGGGAAGAAGATAACAGAGCTGACACCAACTAGAGGCTTTGCAGCTGAGTTCGCGGCGGCGTCTGTGGTTCTGTTTGCTTCAAAGCTGGGACTGCCCATCTCAGCAACCCACACTCTGGTGGGTGCAGTCATGGGGGTGGGTTTTGCAAGGGGATTGAATAGTGTTAGAGCAGAGACTGTGAGAGAGATTGTGCTTTCTTGGGCTGTGACCATTCCTGTTGGTGCTTTCTTGGCTGTTTTGTACACATGGATCTTGACCAAGCTTTTGGCATTTGTGTTGTGATTGTACATTTGATCAAAGACAAAGACAATGAACAGCTTGTTGTATGTATGATTCATTAAGATCACTGGTTTGTGACCTGGTGTGATTTGAAAGACAAAATAATGAATACAGAATGTGTTCCTAAATTCATGACTCCCATAATTGTGGAACGATGAAATGGTCGTTTATGTATGCAACCTTATCTCTGCTTTTGCAAAATACTGTTTTCTTTCGTGACCTTAAGGTAACAAGACAACAATTTTACTGTTCTGTGACTTCTGTCGAGGTTGACTGGAAATAAGTAATCACGAACTAGGTTTTTTTGCCATGGACACATCAGAAATTAAGAAGAAAAGAAAGGAGAGACTTTCGCACAAGTAAATTTCTGAAACACAGGAAACATCTTGCAATAAGGAGCCTCTGGTTTATCATTATTAACACAGGAAGTACATTTTTCTATTGCAGACTTCACTGGCAACAAAACACAAACAAATTTGCAGTTCAACTGCTGAAGAAAATCACATACCAGTACGTGTAGCAGGTGGCGTCGACTAGGAAGTCATGGAGAGAGCTCTTGTATAGAAGTTAGGCTTGGCTCCCACACAAACCCTCTGGGAAGTCTTCCTCTTGAAATGGGAGGCACAAAAGGCTTCCTCAACCTCCCACCTCTCCTCCTTGTAGGTCTACTTGACACCTTCCCTTTCAAGCTTCCTTTAGAGTCATAGAAATCTTTAGCAGGACAAAAAGATTCCTCCACAATTTCCTCACCAGCATCCACAGTGATCATTGCGTATGACATCTCTTCTTTAACTTTTGCCATGTCTTCGGCTTTAGCTTTAGGCCTCTCTTGATGTTTACGCTTGAGTTTCTGCGCGGTAGAAGATGGGATCATCAGGTACTTGTGACCAACCAAGAGCTCCTCTTCTGGACACACCAAGGACTCATGAGGGCTCTTGAAAACTTCTGGCCGAGCAATACACATTCCAGGATACTTTTCCATCACCTCCGATGCAGGAACTGTATTTTCATAGAGCTCCTCTCGTCCACCTGCGTGAACTATCCTCACAGAGATGTCCCGAGATGATGGGAAGCTCTGCTCCAATAATAGAGTTCTTCCCAACTCGTTTTTTCTTCTGGTTTCCTTCGTGAAACGGCCTAGTAACAGCTGAAAACATCTCTTCAGCATGGCCAACAATCCAAAACTGGAGATGCTTGCATTATAGTCCAATGGATAGGAAGATCATTTGTTTATGTATAAAAGCGAGGTATTTCATATATACTTGCTCTTGGATTCATCTCCTTGTCTTTCATGGCCGGCTCTCTAAGCAATTGATGAAACCAAAGCTTGGCAAGACAAAAATACTGAAATAGCATCCAAATTGGCTAACCTATCCGTTATCTTCACTTCCTCGTGAAAAACAAAGCAAAGAGAAGATCCGTTAGGCTTCAGTTGTCAGCTTCGTTTTGTGCCAGCTCTGCAAGCACATTCTTGTACCCATGTCGTACTCCCAGAGGCCTGAAAAAACCTGACGTTGAAGTTTCTTTCTCCTTCCGCTAACCCAATTATTATGAAGAACAAGACAACCCATCTTCGCGCATTTTGCTT
The DNA here is from genome assembly GCA_036897485.1 of Pelargonium nanum. NCBI lineage: Eukaryota > Viridiplantae > Streptophyta > Magnoliopsida > Geraniales > Geraniaceae > Pelargonium > Pelargonium nanum. The sequence continues at coordinate 11,706 of JAYMTF010002002.1, read as the reverse complement.
TCACATCTTTCCTCTCCCACAATTCTTGGTATGCACCATTGGGGAAGAGGTTTCTGTCCAAGAAATGAACTGTCAGATTTGTATCAGGTTCCACACATGTATCATCGCTTACGCGATTGGATCCACCTTCCCCACATAGAGTGTCATAGAAGCTTGGTTGCTCTGATAGACCTGAAGTTGCTGCATGCTTTACCACCTTCTCCATAGCAGCAATTGTTGAATTATCCGAATGAGCAAAGTAGAATCCCGAGTTTAGGCGCCTAGGTAAGTTTATAGGTCCTACAAGAAAAAATGAAGATAATGCATCTCTATTCATAATTATACTCCTTAGTACTGAGAATTCGGGAATGTAATAAAAACCTGTTTTCTTGAATTCATCAGATTGCGTTGCAAGAACACCAGGGCCAAAAGAGAGAAGCAGTGGCAACGGGTTTCTAAACCAATACACATCCACATCACTCAGAAGTACATTGTACCCAAGTTTCAGTATCTTCAGAACAATCCTGGACTTCACTTTTGTTACCCTCTGAAAACACTTTGTTCCAAAGTGGCAATCATCATAGCTGATGTTACTTGGAGCAGATGGGTCCATGAAAACAGGCAGGCCCTGGAAGTATATACAAAATCATTAAATTAAAACACGTAGATGCAGACAGAGACAGATATGCAATGAAGATAAATGTAGTCGAATCTGAGAGGACATCAGGGGCAATCTGCCAACAGCATAATACAAAACAAGTCCAGTTCAAAATGCAACAAAACTAGATTTATTTGGATTATATAGACTATAATCACTCTATAATTGTGCTACTATGCTATTGTCTGAAAAACAAATTTTAACCCCGCGAAAAAGTTCCTCAGGGATCCATTTTAACCTACCTTGCAAGTGTGCACGTAAGCTTCGTTCAAAAATCTACAAAAACAGCTAAAAGCAAATGCAGTTGAAAAGAATCAGATATCTATGAAACATAATACCTGCAAGACAGCGAGCTGATAGGTCTCGGAGTCAAGAGCGCAAACCAAAAAGTTAGTGATAAGGAGGCGGCGTAATCTGCATGCCCAACTCATTAGCATATCCTTATAACTATATCCTGCAATTGAAAGCACTACTGTCTTGTTGTTATCGGCAACTAGTGAAAGAAGTGACTCTAAGGAGAATGGAGCCTCTAATGTCATTGAGGGTAGCAATTGATCCTTCAAAGAGCAATCCATAGCTCCATGCAAGGACTTCATAGCATCAACACAAGCTGTATTTTTTGTCTTCTTCTTCCTCCATGAATGCAAGATTTTTCCCTTCCATAATAAGCCTTGTGAACTCCGGTATTTAGATGGATAAACAATATTTTCTGTTGGATCGTAAAACAGATATTCCCCTTCACACTTCAGAAGTTTTCTTAGAGTAGAATGATTTGCCTCGTTGAAAAACAATGATCCATACAATGCTCCAAGATGGGAATTGCCAATATACTCCCAGCTTCTCTTTTCATTTATTGAAATATTGAAACCTCCTCCTGAGCTATTGGACAAGTCTTCTGAATCATTCAGATAGAAACTTGAGATAGCCGAAGTGGCATCAAACACAAACCTGAATCCAGACGACAAGGCTTCATTAATGACCCAATGGTTGTGAATCCCCTTCCCGTGCAGAAAAGGAGGAAGAACTCCACTATGTAAGGGCAAAACACCATTGTTCCATGCCACAAGCATTTTCTCGTTACAACGATTTGACTGCAAACTTCGATTAAGTAGGTCCTGCAACTGATGAAATAGAGCACAAATTCAGTGGACCTGACACGAAAGGATCGTGAAGTTTCATTCTTGGTTAGGTTTCTTCCTACCTCCTGGGTTCTTATCCTTTTCCCATCCTCTCTCAGCCAGTGTTTCCCAAATTCATCAAAACGAAATGGGAAATAGGAAACATTTTGTATTGATGCGAAAAGGAGCCAATCATTGTCGAGTTTGTGAGCAAAGCTCAGAGTGGAAACAAAGTCAGGGAGGAGAATGGTATTGGGATCAATAAGGACAGAAATGTCTGATTGGAACATTTGAGCTCTTGCTACAATGGAATGGAAGAATGGGGTACCAAGGAACCTATTAACAAGCCAAAAGAGCAATGAATTTTACTTTATAATTTGATAATAACTAAACAACAGAGGCATAAGAATTAAGTTCAACATACATTAAACATCAAATGTTCTTATTCATTGCTTCGCCTTAATTCGAATATAAAAAAATTCTAACCAATTGAGAAGAAAATGTAGGGTTCAAGCTAATAAATACAAGGAAATTTTGTATATTCAAAATCTAGTCTTTAACACTAAGATTCTAAGAATGGAATAAAGGAAGTTAATTGCTTACGTGAAATCAATATTGGGTTCAACCACAACCCGGGAGCCAAAATCACCTGCAAAAGAAACAACAGAAGAGTCTTGGCTGAACAGAACAACAGTGATTTGTGGTGAGAGAGCAAGCCAAGACCTCACAATCAAACTCTGCCTAGCTCCAATAGAGCCTGTAAAAGGGCTTGGAACAGAGAAAAATGTGATCTTTGGAGTGCCCAAATTGGGAAAACCTCCATGGCTGAATTGGGTTCTCTTGATTCGGTCTTTCACAGAAGGTAACCTCTGAGTGGTGTAAAGAGAGAGGCCAATCAACAAAAACCCAGATAGCCAGATGGACCACAACCCCATTTGAAATCCCTAAAAAAATGAAGAACAATGCATAAGTTAGAGACTAAAGGAAAGATGGTATGTACAGTTGAATAGAAATGAGAAAGAAGAGACCTTCATTGCTGTGTTGTGTTGTGTTCTGTTGTGCCTGGTGAAGAGAAACAAACAAAAATGGGTTTGGTTTTTGTGGGTGGAGAGGGACAAAAAAATTGGAACTTTAACTGAAAAGGAAAGAAGAAATAGTGGGATGGTACCAAACCCACAACAAGCCAGTGAGAGTCCACAGTCACAGCCACAGCCACACCATACCATTGAGAATCTGAGATTGAGAATGAGATTGAGCAGCATCACCGAGACGGAGAAGAGAAGAGCACGAGAGACATGTGAGGTTTGGGTCATTTTGAAGCCACTCATTGGAATCTGCAGCCTCCATTTCTCATTTGAATAATCATCCATCATGCTATGCTCTGCTCAAAAAGCTATATGCATATAGAGAGTATAATATTATATTGTGTAATGTCAACGCACCCATGTTAGTCTCTTTCATTTCAGACAAGGCTTATGGAAACACTTTAAAAGTTGAGAATTTGAATTGTATGGCAAGCAAACATAAATTGGAAGCATTGCCATTTTGAAACGGACTTTTTACACATTGTCAAGTGCCGTCAATGTCACAGCTAGGAGTGGGCCGTAAGAAGCAAAGGTCCAAACTACCTTGGTAAATATCGAGTTTTTAATAATTAAACTAATGTAGTTCGTACAAAGAAAGAATATACAGCCTTAAGAAAAAACAAATAAGGAACGAGACATAAAGAACAATCTCCAGATGCCATCTTAAAATGCAAATACGGTAGTATAATACAACCAAGAACTCAGGGATCCTAGAGCACCAATACTACAAAACTGCAGAATTTTTTTTTAATAAAAAACAACTTAAATCTGCATACAAATACCCACTTGAAAGTGATATAATTAAGCACATTACTAGGCAGCCACATCCACCAAATTTACAAAGTGAAATATCCAGCTTGAAGCCTCGTAACCACAATTCTTGCACTTGAAAGCTTGTATCAGCTCATGCTAAATCCTTCCCTTTCCAGTTATCTTTGCCGCCGCACAGGTGATTTCGACCTTGACCTTCTTCCCCTGCAAATAAATCAAGAGAGTCAATGAACTGTACAGTGAAGGAGGTAGATTCAGAAGCCTGCTGCTGTACCTGAGCTGCTTATTGTTAAGAGCATGGACTTGTATGCTTCAAAAACAATAACACAATCTTAACATTTACAGAATATATGGCAACATACCTGGTGGTCTCAAGAGAAGAGTAGGGAGATTGCCTGCGCTGAGAATGCTTGCTATGTGGAGACCGCGAAACTTGTCTAGAAACGAAAACACCCATCATACTCATTCGGTGAGTTAAATATATATGTCTTGTACAGACTCGAACTCGATTAGAACCAGCCTGTTAGCATAACTTATTCTGCTTCTAATGACATAGAAGTAGCATCTTTATAATAAAGAAACCGCCAATAACAAACCAAAAGAAAAAGTACACTGCTAATAAGAACCACGCATGTCACTAAGGTAAATTTGTACACACACACTTGGTACAACCTCAAACAATAAACAAACAAATTTGTGCATAGAACGTCTAAACGAAAAGCAATAAACTTCTAATTCAATGTCATTACTGCATGGGTATGGAATGTAATATTAATTCTGTGAGCACAAATTCTGGTGTAGCATGACATTTACTTGAATAGAAAAGAGCTATATATCTCTGATTGATAATAATGAGAACTCGCAAGTTATTAAGATGTGCCTAAATTAATGAATTAGAATTTCATAGTTTACACTATCCGCTGCTAAACATAAATAGATTCAATCACTCTTGTTTGCAGCTGATAAGAGAAGGAAAAGAAAAGGAAACTACCTTATTGACAATCTCAGAGTAAACTAACAAGCCAAACAACAGTCAATTAACATATATCATGGATCATAAGTTGCAAATAATATTTAACCTCCAAGTCCAAAAGCTAATGCTGAAAACGATGAATGTTCCTTAAAATAGGTCGTAAAAGGAGCGCTAAAGTGCAAAGCCAACATATAACTGTATTAGAAAAACAGAGCAGTACAAGAAGAATAAACTACAGAGACTTTGCTTTTACAATTATGCATCTTATAGTAGTATAGCCTTGAGTGCCAACCCTCGGAATATGATGATAATACGAAGGGTATAGCTGTAATTACAAGGACATAATGACTAGAGAATAATTTAAACTACAAAACTCAACATATAAGGTCCCCATATATATCACAGACATGAGGGATGTAGTTAACTGTCAAAAAATGAAATAAATTCCAGCCCACCTGAATTTTACATGATAAGAAAAGAAAATGTGGAAAGATGTGCAGCATGTAATATATGTTTGAATATATATTCTGGAATCCATTAACCAGAAATGCATGGTAAATCACTATGTGCTAAAACAAAGAAAATATGTTTAGATAAACAAAGTAAGATTGTGGCATCCATTCACTTAAAGTGTAAAGTCAAACCCAATGATAGGGTTATAGAAATAAATAATTAATTAAATCATCAGATTTTATGAAAAGCTGGAATTGTATGGGCAGGAGCAGTTTTAGTAGAGCTATTACTTAAAAAATCCCTCATTGCACAATGTGATGTCTATGACTGAGGCATAGGAGGATTATCAATGGGTAGAGTAGATGGTACAGGACCTTAAGTCTCACTTTTTTGGCTGTCCACTAAATATATTTATTCTTCCCTCTTCATTTTCAGGTTTTTTTTTTTTTTTTTGAAGAACATTTTCAGGTTTTTGAATAGCCTCAATATTGTATACATCTCCACGTCAGACAAAAATATTATTTTTCTAATCCTATGGAAATTGGACTACCTTGAAGTCCAAGGTCCCTCTTAGAATTTCGACAGCTCAAAGAAAAGAAAAATGCATTTTGGACAATTACCTTCTCCTCAACCTGACAGGTGACTCATTGCCGTTCCAGGTCAGACAATAAGATTAATGCTATGGAAATTGGACTAACTTGAACTCCAAGCTCCCTCTTAGAATTTTGACCACTCACACCCCTCAAATATAGCAACAAAGTAAATGAAACCAAGAAAGAAAAAAGTACTTTAGACAATTACCTTCTCCTCGATCTGTCAGGTGATGGCGATAGATTACGTTTCCTTGAATGCACCTTCCTGCACATACAGCTGAACATGAGGAGATATGTAACAGAAGAAGAAAATAACTTACTAATAGAGAGATGTCAAATAGAAACCTTCTAGAATCATCTGAGGTTTCATCACTTGAACCATTGCTCTGATCAACAGGATTATCCTTGCTATTTCTACCCCGACTGCTATCTGAAGAGGAACGTCTTCTCTTGTGCCTGCTTGAGTCGATCTTTTTTCGCGATCTATCCTCGTCTTTTCCCCGTTCTCTTTTCTTGTAACCATCTTCTTTAGCACTAGTCTTGTGAGCCCTTTCTTTTTCTTTCCTTTCCTCCTTGACTCCAAGATGGGTGGACCTTTTTCTTGATTCTGATTCCTTTGCTTTTTCCCCAGTCCTAACACCTTGCTCCTTCATTCTATGTTTTGAGCCATTCCGGTCATCAGTCTGGTCCTTTCTTATGTCTTTTTCATCTTGTCTCCTACGATTCTCTTCTCCCTTCTCATCTGACCTGACTTTACGACTCTCTGTCTCCTTAAAATCTTTTCCAGAGGAACTTCTTTTACTTTCATGCCGGTCATTCTTATCTGATTTAATTCTGGTTTCCTTACCTCGAGGATCATCTCTTAATTTGCTCACATCAACATTCCCGCTGGACTGTTCAGATTTCATAACGATCTTGTCGCCAGCAGCGTTGGATGAAGATCTATTGGTTCCATACAACAATTTTTCATCAACATTGTTTTTCTTGTCCTTGTCTCCAGAAATCTCAGAAGAATGCATGGCATCAACAATATCATTGCCATCAACCATTTCCTTAGAATCCCTACTACCACTCAAATCATTACTAACGACAGTGTGACTATTGTTGGACTCAATTAGACTGGTTCTATTGGAAGAATCCACAGCATTTTTTTCATCTCCATCTTTTTCTACTTGTGAACTCCCATTCTCAATTGCATCACGTGTAGCTTCTGAAATCCTTCCACTGCCTGACTGCATATGAGCAGAGCTTGTCCTAGAATCTGGCTTGCTGGAACTCTCGATTTCTTCTTCTTCATCATCTTCATCAGAGGCGTAATTTGCAAGGCCCAATAAATCTCCCGGTTTGATGGGGTTAGCTTTTCCATTGACAGTTTCAGTATTAGTTTCCTTGGCTTGAAGTGGAATTAGAACCTTTGCAGAAGCCTTAGGAGTTGGAACTGCAGGAGGCGATGGTGAAACCTTGTGATTTGACACGACAGTTTTATGATCAACTGCAACAAAATAATAATGATGTAATCTGAAAGAGACAAAGATGCTTCTTAAGTATACTGAAAAAAAAATTGATCTAAAGTTCAAGTAACAAATACCATCAATCTTCTGATCATCTTCACTTAGAACCTTTGTTGCAATTTCATCAAACAGCTCATCAGTAACCTGGCCAAAAGCTTAAATGTTAATATTAGACAAGAAAGGAATTTTTTTTTGATATAACCAACAGTTTTGAGGATTGTAACCTTTAAAAGAACTTCTGTCAAAACACGTTTTATTTCCAAATTAATTGCTGCAGTTCTAGCTGCTTCCACATAATCCTACATTGAGTAGAGAAATGACAGGTTAATTCCACATTGAATGAAGTTCACCCTATCATTAAAAACAGAAACCCTTGTGCACAATCAACAAAAAAACATTTCATTTTCTGGAGCAAACTTCATAAATAAATCAAAATCACAATTAATCTGCATCAGGTAAAACAAACACCTCATCGTCATCCTCTTCTTCAGTGGAACGTGAGGATTCAATACTTCTGCTGTCTCCTTGATCTCCTTTCCCTGTGGGTCTATCAACACCTTCATCCTCGTTTGAAGGTGTTTCCTCTTTTAGATGCTCATGGGAGGAACTTGTGATGACAGCTTTCTTCTTAATTATTTCTTCCCTGAGCCAGTTAGGTACTGGAGCCTGAAAAGTACCCCAAACAAAAAAATATCCTTAACGATTACCATACTAGTAAAGCATCAAATTTGAAGTGAAAGATCTTATACTCAGAAAAAGATAAAGTGAATTGAGAATGAAAGGCTAATCACCTTTTTAGGGCGTTCAGAAACACCTGAAATCCCATATGGATCAGATGGAAAAAGTGTTGTCGCATGAAGTGCATTTCCTACACCGAGGCTGTAGGGTGTACCAGCCGATGGAATTGCTGGCTGGAAGCTTGGCCCGCCAAACCCCCCAAATGGTGGCACAGAATGAACAGAACCAGGAGAAGGTACCATGGAAGGATCATGCTGTAAAGTGAGAAAAGAATTAGCGCCTGGCTGCATGCATAATAAGGTCCTAGAATATAAGAAAAGTAACAAAGCTGGAACCAATACCTGTGGCCCTGATGGAAGAACTGGAGGAACTGGAGGATAACCAGGTGCAACAGGTGGTGCCCAAGAATGGATAGAAGGCATTGTTGCCACAGGGTCGACCCCTCTTACAGGCCCTCCTACATCAGAATGAGAATAACCAGCATGCACTTGTGGATCATGATCACGATTGAACCTAGGTGCAAAATCTAAAGGCTGGTCACTAAGATCAGGTTGGAGATCAGCAGGCTGACTGCCATATGCATATGGCTGGTTAGCTAAATTCGATCTCCCAATTGCAGATGATTGTGCATGGTACTGTCCCTCATGAGCAGAGGAAGTCGGGAAAGGCATCGAGCTATGGGAGTGGTTATTCCGTTCAGCAAACTGTTCATTACCTGCCATTTAAGTGTGTAGTTAATACCAAACAATTTCCAGGAGAATTAGAAGTCCAAACTAGACACTTAAAATTCCCACTCATAGCAGAATGTAAGGAAAGCTTGGGTTTTTGTACAAAGATATATCTTCAAAATATATAGGTTCCAGGATTCACCAAAGGCCCAAAACTGTAAGAGTACATTTAAAGAAAATATCTTGTTCTTCCTCCTATCCAAAAAAAGCTGAATAAAGAGAGAACTCCCAAAAGTGCACATGCATAAAGTAATGAAGGCATGAATCAACAAACTTGATTCAGGCCTCCTGTGCTTCCAAACAATGGCAGTTCTCCTAACTTCTACCCTAAAATAATATCAATTACTAATAGATAATTCAGTAGTTTTACTAGACAATGTGATGGCAAATAGTTAGAAAGCAGAAACTGAAGTTTCTGTTGCCCTAAACATGAGTACGGAATACATCTAGAATATCCAATAACCCTTAGAAAAACACAAAATCACTGATTCTCTACTCTCTCTCTCCAAAATGACAACAAATGAGTATTCTAATCTGGCACAAGAGCACATTAAAATGATTAAGCCGACAACTTAAAACATCCAACATATTACTGCACTAAATGACAGGATGCTCAAAAACAAAAACAAAAACTTCCCACTATTAAGCCAAGTTCAAGAAATTAAATATACAAATCAGTCGTTTGAAGCTTGTAAACAGTGTGAACAATATCTGGAGAATCTACACTGAGACAATAATGTTTCTGTTTGCTCATAACTATACACAGTTCAAAAGCTGAATGGCTAAGTCTCATAGAAGCAGTTCCTGAGAAAAGCTTCACATGCAAATTCAATATACCAAGTGAATTATTACCTGTAACAGAAGAATAACTAGAAGGTACCTCCTGCTGATGAGCTGATGGACTTTGTAGACTTTCTTGATGAGAAAAAGGAGCATTTGAGTCTCCAGCCACACTTCCATTTCTGGTAGGAAAATGTGCATGCCCATCTGGGGCATAGGAATACGGTCCGGGCTCCTGCAAGTGACCTACTGGTGGCCTGTTCAAAGATGTAACCGGATACTGCTGATAGCTCGATGCAGGAAGTGAATGTGGAACCATTTCCGGATAGTGAGAGTCGACAGTTTGCGGATACTGTTCACTATATCGACCCTGTTCTTCTGGTCTGCTAGCTGGTGAAAACTGAGACTGTGGATGCTGATTATCCATGGCTGTTTTAGCAGTTGCCCAAGCTTTAGCCCTCGCAGCCCAGTCTTCTTCATTGCTGTGAACTACCATCATGAAAGTGACAAATAAGTGTACAGATTTTGCTCTCACATAATGAGAGATACCCAGATTATTGAAATTGTTCAAAAAATTCCCTTTTCAGTAAGAAAACAATTCCTTACTCTGAACAAGTATAATATACACAGAAATTCTAAAAATTGATAAATAGATATAAGTAGGTAAAATTGACCACATTAGTCACTAACACAATTAGATTCTTATCCAGACAATTGAAAGTCTACGAAACCAAGCACCTGACTCCTGATCCCCATCGTCAGACTTAAGGGCAGTGGAGCACATAAAAGTTCTCTCTTTTTTTCAATACAAAATTCCAACATCTTTCAAATATTAACCACTCAGATTCCTTTCCAATTAAAATGCAAGTGAAAGCAATAAAACAGCATGGTAGCTTCAGTCAGATGAAAATACACAAACTAATCACCAAACACAGATATAATAGGCAAGAGTAAATAAATCATAACAGTGCTATATACACAATATGAGCTGACAAGAAAAAGAAAAAAGAATTGTCAAAGCTTGACCATTTTGGTTGTAAAAACTTACCTGGGTAAGCTTGGTGATTGCCCCAATTAGGATTGCCCCATTCCTAAAAAACCATAACCAAATGAAACCATTAGTCTTCTCAATCACCTTCGAATTCCAAAAGCAAATCAAATGAATCACATTACAAATGTTACAATTAACCTAGATTGGTACAAAAAAACTGCACAAATAAGGAACTGGAAGGCCAAAGTGAACTATCACACAAGACTATCATTCAATCAAATCCAAACACCAAATCGCCACATAAAGTTCCAAATCTTTATCATTTAATTTACCTGCGAATAACCTTGTGGAACCTGAGAATGGGGATGAGGAGGAGGAGGCGGAGGCAAGTACGGGCGATGAGGTGGCGGAAACTGGTTCTGATGGGAGTAATGATGCGGTGGCGGAGGATAAGCGGTAGATTGAGGAGGATTGAGATGGTCGGAGTGAGGCGGCCACTGCGGCGGTGGAGGTGGCGGTGGCGAGGGGGAGTGGGAGGGATGGTACTGGAATTGATTGGGGAACCATGGACCTGGCTGTCGCGGAGGTTGTTGTTGTTGTTGCAGGTGGTGGGGGTAGTGGGGGTCCGCCGTGGACGGCGGTGGCGGTCTCATGAACCGGTTCTGCTGTTGGTACGCATCCATGAATTGATGCTCTCTTCTCTCTAGTTTGAGGATTTTGGTTTTGGGGCGTAAGCTATAATCGCATAAGAGGGTTTAGGTCTTGTTTGTTTGTTTCCTAGGAAAAGTGGAGAGAAAATATTGGAAACGGTAAATCAATTGTGTTTTGCAACGAGTGAGGGAGTAGCAATACCTTAGGGCTTGTTTGGAAACACTCCCGAAATAGGAAAGGAGGAGTTGAGCATTGGTGTTTGGATTTGCTTCTCAAAAACAAGTTATAAGTTGATAAAGCTAACAAGCAATTTTGTGCTAAAGGTTTTTTTCTTTTTTGAATAATGTATTAATGTGTATAGCTTTAAAAAAAATGGTTATCAATATATATTAGATCAAACGATTTAAACGCTTTTAATTTCATTCTCAATTCTATGAGTTCTTAACATCTTGTAACACTTTAAAATTTAATTATCATCTAAATTTGGTCAAACTCATTCTGTAAGGTACTTCTAACATCATGGCCAGACAAATTCAATAATACTCATTATATTTGTGCTTATTGTTTTTCATGTGTCTTGGTATTTTTGATATTTTTTTATGGGTAAATTGGTTGAAGACCCCTTGTACTTGTCCAAACAATTGAAAAGACCCTCGAGTAGTTTTCACTATAGGTTT
>JAYMTF010002001.1:0-20147 GCA_036897485.1 Pelargonium nanum | reverse complement strand
AAGAGTATCGATGATTTCAATCGTTAGGATCAATGAGTTTGCCTCAGATTGTACATCAAATGTAGAACACCTTTGTCCAATAAAAAAATCAAAATATATCCAGTTCTTGGAATTTAACCTATATGTCAGTTTATGATGTTTAGGAATTGTAGTATGATGGAAGTTGGGAACAAATACAGCAACATATAAGAAGACAATTTGATTATTAATAATCTTCATTGAACATCTTTATGAATTACATTTCAATTCAATATTTATCAAAGAAGGAGATGATAGGAGTGTAGACTAGTTGATTAGCATTTGCAGCCAAAATGAAATCTGCATGAGCATATTCTTGCCTTTCTATCACCACCAGCTTGTCAGGATCATGGCCGCTAAGGGTGCCCAGCAGAGTCCTCACATCAATGGGGTTAGACAGCAAGTCCCGCCCTCCGTACGCCATCAGCAGAGGAAATCCCCTAGGAATGCTTCTCATGTCGTACACCGGAGGACTCCCACTCCCATACCGCCTATAATTCTCATAGGCCCCATAGTCGAACTTTGCTACGCTCCCTTTTCCTACCACTGCACATAACATAAGCCAAACAATACAAATTTTGTTCAACAATCTTCTTTACTTGGTGCAGATATGCAATTGGATTGAGCCTTGCAGCTTACACTGAGCTATGTGCACCAGGTTCTTTACTGAAGTAGACTGAAGTTCGTGATCGTAGAATTTTCCTAGTGTTTCTGAATCAATGCAGCAATTGGGACCTGTCAATACAAATGAAAACAGTTATTTACAAACATAAATTCGAGGTGATTATTAGGTAGATGATCGTGATCATACCAGTAACGGCGGACATCAAATTGGAGCAGTTGCTGCCAGGCAAACGGCAAAAGTTCTGTATAAGTCTGGTCACTTCTGGCCTATTCAAATTTTCAAGGAAATCAAAAACTTAATAAGAAACTTATTGTGCTTCTTTTTCTAGTGATCTTGTTGTAATAGAGCTCACCCTCCTGGAGCGAATTCGCGCAGACCTGACCTGTACCATTGCTGCAAATAGAAATGGAAAGATTACCAAGAAGCTGATACTGATACACATGTATTATACAGAGATGGGCAAGTTTGTGTTACTTGAGCTGAAAATGCAACAGCATAATGTAGTGTTGGTGAAGGCATGAGACCAAGATAAGCAATTGGGCTTAGCAAAGCAGCTGATCTCAGCTTGCTCACCACATTTTCATTGTTTACTGAAAGGGAAGCTAAAGCCATCAATGTACCCTGAAATGTTAACAATGGATCTCAGCTTGCTAACAAGAAAAAGGAAGCAAGAAGCAAGAAGCAGATGCAGGTACTATACTACCAAGGAATGGCCAACATAATGCAGATTCTGCTTTGTTTGATCATACACGTACTGGAGTGTAGCAGGAAGATCATAACCGGCTAATTCGTCCCACGACCACTCCCAATAACGCTGAAAAGAACAAGAACAAAACTACTATAATCTAATAATTTCAGCAAAGAATTCGATGATATCTAGTTTGAAGAAGCAACTAAAAAGAACCGGATCATATGGACTGATAGACTTGTGCCCACGGCTGTATTTAGTCCCTCGAGCATTGGCCATCCACACATCAAACCCGTCATCCGCCAAGACAAATGGCAAGGACTGGACTGGAGGATTCACCACCCATGAGGCTGCATCCTGAAATAAACCAGCATCAAAATCCAATCCAACCAAATCCATCATATCATATGTACGAAGCTCACAATGGCGGAAGTAGGGGTGGGCCATAGTAGGCAAGTGCCCACCCTAACCTCGTAAATATCAAATGGCTCCGCCATTGGAAGCTTAGCATATCTTTTTGCCTATATATATAGGTGCTAATGAATACCACTAAGAGCCCGTGTTGTATCAAAACTGGTGGCTTGGTGGCCGCCTTGCCAGACCGCTCCTGAGGGATCCTCTGCATGCTAAGAATATAACCATCTTCTGTAGTCACCTAACAAGTGAAGTTTCATCAACGATCACTGCACGTATATAATCAATAAGTGCATTACATAGGGTATGGTGGATACAGACTGTGTATTCTTGGCAAGCATAGCCTTGTGTTTCCACCAATGATCTGCAGATGCTGTCATCAAGAGTGCTTGCTTTCATGGCTGACAAGCCTAATAAAATCACTACAAGTAGAAGAGCAGAAATGTTAGCCATTTCATAGGTTGAACAAGTAGCTGGAGAGATTAAAAGAAATTGATATTTATACTGCAAAATGGATGGTTGAGACATAACCTTATATAGAAAGGTTGGTCAAATGTAACTGAAAAGGAAATAAAACAGTACACTGTGTCGGTTACAAATATTGAAATGACTTGATGAGAAATTTAAAGAAGAAAGAGAATTGACTATCCATTGATCATAAGCTGCTATATCTTCTCAAATTGATTTAATTTACAGAAATTTAACCAAGAGTTTGGTTTTGTTCTCATGGATGGTCTAAGCTAATAATTATATACAATGATTGATACAATGCTAGGAAAGAAAACAAGCACAAAACACTAGGCAAAGGTTTCTATTATACAAAGAACTGAATCATGCCTTGTAAAAGTATGCAAAATAGTAGCCACAGAGAATGTAACGAGAGTTCATCTGTTTAGTACAATTGTTCTTTACGAGGTCAAGCCGTCAAGTCAATAAATCCTAAGATCCATGTAGGGATCATTTTGTTCAGTTTTAGATAATACAAGGACTAATCTAGTTCATTGTAAAGTAGAGAGACTAATTTCTCTTTTGGTGCTTTTCACGCATAAAAGTTACAGAGTACACAACTAGAAAAATCACTGATAGAGAATTAGAAACAGAATCACAAGTGATGCCAACTGTAATGAAAATGTTGCAACTTCAGAAACCAGACTACAATTTCATACTCCAAAGAATTAAAGATGTGTATACAGTGAGGTTTGCGTGGTTATAACATGTTACAAAGGTGAATTATATATTCTGTAGTTTGTTTATGCACTAGTCATCATTGACTCTTGAAGAAATCTATGAGTTGATCATATACAGTTTCCTTAGCATTTTGAGCCATAACATAATCGGCATGTGCATAATTATCTGTATACAGAGTGACAAGCACAAGCTTATCTGTGTCATGTCCACTGAGATCACCCAGAAGCAGCTGCACATCTTTGACATCTGAAAGAGCATCTGCACCTCCATAGCCCAGGAAGAGGGGAACATTGTTTGAAATGCTTGTCATGTCGTACAGTGGTGGAAGGGGCTGACCATAGTGTCTCATATTGTCACCCTCATTGCCATATTCGTACTTTGATATGTTGCCGCTTCTGATCACTGTTACCAAGTGAAAACCAAAAGATTCAAACACCAATTTGTTTAACAATATCTGAGGCACAATATTGGTATGTTGGATCTATTTTTCCTGATGTAGTTTACACTTTACATAGTGTTCTTGTATTTCAGCTACTTTGACAATTGGGTTTGAGAGCGATGAACTGAAGATGCTTACTCTGAGCAACATGGATCAAGTTTTTCACTGAAGTTGCCTGGGGCTCGTGATCTAGAAAAACATCTACGATGGAAGAGTTCAGACAGCAGTTTGGGCCTATAGTCATAACATATTACACTTAGTAATGGGAAACAATGAATCATTCCATGTAAAGCTGTAAAGGTACTAATTAACAAATATGAACACCAAATTACCTGTGAAAGAGGTCAACAAATGAGTGCAGTCAACACCTGGGTTCGCGCAGACTAGTTTAAGAAATGAGGATCCAGCCGCCCTGTTTAATAAATGAAGATGAAGAGTATTGATGATTTCAATTGTTAGGATCATATGAGTTTCCCTCAGATTTTACATCAAATGTAGAACACCTTTTTCCAATATAAAATCAAAATATATCCAGTTCTTGAAAACTTTTTGGTTTGGAATTTAATCTATATGTCAGTTTATGATGTTAAGGAATTGTAGTATAATGGAAGTTGGGAACAACGTAGCTTTCTTACCCTCTCGGATCAAATTCGTAAAAACCCATCTGGTATATCCTCTGTGAAAAAGAAGAATATATAGGTCATCAGATATTCAGATGTTGGTTTGGATTGTCCGACAAGCAATATGAACAAAAGGAAGCAGTCCAAGCTGTTTAACTCAAGTCAAGAAACAAAATTTTAGCTCTTTACCTCAGCCAAATGGTTGTCTGAAGCAGCTCTTCCAAGTGGGGACGTAACCAGGCCGAGATGAGCAATTGGGCTAAGTAAAGCAGCTGAACTCAACAAATTCAACAGCTGATGTTCGGAAAAGGCAGCCAGAGCAATCAGAGTACCCTGTTAATAAATTTACTAAATTATTAGCAACATGATCGATAAGTTACAAATTTATATGATGCAGAAGCAAAAACTCACCAGGGAATGTCCAACGTAGTGCAGGTTCTGTCCCGTTTGATCATGTACATACTGAAATAGCGCGGGAAGCTCATATGTTACCAGTTCATCCCATGTCCACTCCCAGTAAGCCTGAAACACACACCAAAACAGTAAGAAGGGATAAAAAGTAAAAACAAGTAAAGAAAAGGAGAACAAGTTATGGGAACAAAAATCACATCATCATCAGGACTGAGGGATGTGTGGCCAAGGCTGTATTGAGTTCCACGCGTGTTGGCAATCCAAACATCAAATCCATTATCGGCCAGTAGGAAAGCCAAAGACTGGTCTGGAGGTAATAGCAACCATGTTACCCCATCCTGCCATCATGACATGAAATGTTTATATCACAATGTCATTACTTTATCAACTTGAATAGTAAATTAGGGAGAAGTGTTACCAACCATAACAAGCCCATGCTGCAACAGAACTGGTGGCCTGGTTCCTGAAGTCGCACCTGATATACCCACTGGAATTCTCTGTACACTAACAATATATCCATCTTGTGTAGTTACCTGAAACCCAACAAATTTCGTTCAA
The DNA here is from genome assembly GCA_036897485.1 of Pelargonium nanum. Taxonomy (NCBI): domain Eukaryota; kingdom Viridiplantae; phylum Streptophyta; class Magnoliopsida; order Geraniales; family Geraniaceae; genus Pelargonium; species Pelargonium nanum. Next base: position 15,186 of record JAYMTF010002001.1, on the reverse strand, counting down.
GCATCAAATCAGTAGTAGCTATGAATCCCAAAAACATCCATTGCAGGCAATTTACCTTATGCTCTTCACAAGAATAGTTTTGTGTCAACACCATTGAACTACAAATACCATCATCACCAGCTAATGAGGTCAATGCAAACATGCCATTCTTTCTGACAGAATACAACTTTGTTTTAGTTCCGACAACTGACCCAAAGAAAAATACAATCACTAAGATAATTGGAATCGTTGAGCTGTTGGCCATCTTCATATTGTGTTAACCCTGCTGCCACGACCATCAGTGTTATGTTGCCTTCTATAGTATTGGAAAACTAAGATAGAAACAGAACCAAGTATATCACAAGAAAAGCTGTCACAACTCTTCTGTCATTAGATTAGCCTAATGTTATGGTTTAAAGTTTAAACTAAGCATCTAGTGGGGCCCATATTCCCTATTATAAACAAAAATCAGCAAAATAAATATTAGGTTTGGTCGCTGCTACAATGATTCCATATTATAACAAGACGTTCCTAGGTGGCCTTCCAAAGTAGAATATGATCAGGCTAATGTAATCAAATATTCATGACAATATGAGCATTGGAGAAAATGACATTTTTTAACAGTTGCTTTTGTCCCATCAGAAGGAACAGATGGTGTAACTCCAACAGAAGATCCAAAAACTGAAATCCAAACTACCATATATCACAAAGTTAGTACTTCAAATATCCCCAAGTAATAAAACTTCAATATAGTAGTCTTTATTATACATTCTTCCAGCCCATGACAATGTAGATAAACATGAATTATGGTCTCCATCAAACAAATATGTACATACTGTTGACACCAAATATGTTTGCCAACTTCTCTCAGATACTCACAGTAGATAATGAACTGTGATACCTTTCTGCTGGCATAGAAACTTTCATCTACATTAATCATTCCACTCATATCAGAGTAGAAAATTAATGCTAGGCTTCCAAGATTGTTAAAATAAGCTGAAGGACAAATTTAAATGATTTGTGCAAACAACCAATTTTAAATAGATGTATAATATTTCCCTTACTAGTCAAGAAACAAAAATATAATTATAAAAAGAAAGACAAACACAAATGAGGGGGGAAATATTGCTCGTAACAACAAAGACACAAGAAAGAGTATAAAGAAGTTGAAAAATTAATTATATTGCTTTCCATGTATGCCAGTACAAAGATGCCTTCCAAATCATTTGAATGACACTATGTAAAAACACCTGAAATTGGTACAAAATTGGTGTAATGATCTCTTTTTATATGGGTTGCTATCAGCCAAAAATACAGCATTTGCTTTGATCTAATCAGTCCCTCCAGATTTATGTAGATGGAGCATTCTTGCATGTCTTCTCAGGTGTTTCAGCAACACTTTCTGGCAGTTTAGGCCTTACTAGTAGTCTTCCAGGCAACCGGATTTGCCATCCCTTGGGTTTTATCCCCGCCAGCAGTTGCCACTTTTTAGGTTTTAGCTGACCCAGCAATTTCATTTGTTCCCTCCTGAACTTTCTATTGGCATACCATTTTCCACCTCGCCAACCCAAGGCATAACTGCAACCCAGCACAAGGAGTAGGAACATGAGAAACTAATGCAACTATCTCAAACATTGCATTTTTTCCTTTCCATTTCAAGCACAAGAAGTACAACAATGAAACCACCAACAAATATCAAACAAACAATTAACACAAGGTAATCAGTACTGCAGATTGCTTAATGCTTAATAATATGGAAACCCTAATCAGACAGTCCCAATCATTCTCTCTCGGTGTTAAAAGAGCTCGACTTTGGTGAGTTGCATAGACAGGAAAACTCCAACAATGCAAGATTCATATCTCGCAGGCCACCCAGTAGCCACCCAGTAAAGTCCACTAAGTATCACTGATGCAGGATATCCCATGCTAAATAATTTGATTATGTAGTAAATCATGGAATCTAATTGAGTAGTAAATCATGAAATTTGATAGAGCAATTATGAGATTGAGGAGTGATTCTTGTGTATCCCATGTACCAATTATAAATGTGGCTTCATTGTACTAAACACATCACGTTGGTGAATTCAAATCTAGCCCTTGGGCAATTGAGGTGTGGATGTAGGCCTTTTGGCCAACTTCGTTATTTTCTTGTGTTCACTATCTTCACTCCGTTTATCTCTCTCTACCATATCATCTTTCCCTTAAAATTCCACATAAGATCCTTTTTCTCATGGTTTTCTTCAAGAAGCCAAACTATGCGGTTTGCCTAGAATCGTGGTGCTAGATAGGGATGTCAAGCTCATGAGCTACTTCTGGAAGACATACAGGAACTAGAGTGATATTTCCGTCCCTGTCTCATATCCAAAAAGATGGACCAACAGTGGTAGTTAATCATAACTTGGGGGAGTTGTTGCATTGTCTAAGGAGTAAATAAGAGTCTCTGGGACTTGATATAACCAACTGCCAGTTTTCTTACACTCAAACTATCCATAACTTTCCCTCACCGACTTGTTGATCTTTGTACACTACTCATGTCTCTTTCTCAAGATTTCTCCCCTTTCTTTCTATAGTTTCTTCCCTTTATTCTTAATTCTTCTTGTCCTACACCAGACACATAAACCTCCCACAACCTTCTTATGTTACACATACAAGATTAATTTGGCCACAAATAATTCTTTTATATTGTTAAGAGCATTTTATTTTCTGTACAGCTTGAGAATCAATATGCTGAAGGGAAACAAATATTGTATCAACGAGAATCGGAATCTTAGGAACGAACCCAATAATTAAAGTGGTTCCAGCGGTCGCAAAACAAGCAGCAGTATTGTTGGTTCCTGAATCAACAATCTTCCTGAATTCTCCCTCTTCAAAATCATGTTTGTTTTTTATCTACAAGAACCCAACAATCAGTAAATCAGATGTGACCAAAAAAAACACCATAGAAAGTTTGCTGCTACGACCAACCCACTTAGCGAGAAACCTGAATTTACAAGCCAAAAGTAGTCAGAAAAACATTGCATTTTTATTAGATGGAAGTATAAAATGGCAACATTAATCGGAAATGCATGCTTATAACATCTCAAATCAATGAAAGAGCTCATGCTCATATGTGCGACAAAACACGATTTCCGACTTCGTAATCACAACTATTGACACTTAAAGTAAATCATATAGCTCAACATATATGAATATTAGTAGGGAAACTGTTAGTTTAATCCAACTTTTGGTAGAAAATAGGAGCTGGAGGAACCTAATTGCCCCTTCAGTTATTCCATTTCACGAAAACCTATTCTTCTACACCATCATTGCAGCCCCGGAATGACAAGACCTTTAATTAGAAGAATGTATAAAAACATTAATATAGTATAAGAGAAATAGTTAGTAAAAAGAAAGGGCAACAATAACTGTGGGATAATAGCAAAAATACTCACAACTTTCTCAATTGATTCAAGCCGTCGATCAACTCTTGTTTCATGAAGGTGCCGAATAGTATAACCTGGACATGATTGTTATGGCTGATTAAATGTATGCTAGTAGTATAAAACAGTAAAGTAAAACAAATACTTCCATTTTTTCCCTGAAAACTCAGTACACAAACTCACCAGCCCATGCTGTAGCAAGTGATGCAACAGAAGTTCCAATTGTGAATACCACCCTATGCCTTTCAAATATATCCTAAAATTATCAACAACATTAAACGTAAAAAAACAGCTAAGAAACGATAAACCCTCTAAAACCCTACAAAAACACAAACTTCATGGAAAATGAAAGATACCCATTTGTTAAAAACGCAATGTACCTTGGTAGAGAAATAGGTGTCCTGAGCAGCAGCCCATGAATTCAGAGCTTTCCTCTTCAGATTGGGCACTGCAACTGAGCGCAGAATCGTGTTCCCTTGTCTTCTGAAACGCTGCATCTTAGTCGCACCCAGATGAGTTGGGTCAACCTGAGTCCTCCGATTTTCTTACTCCGATCAATAGATTCTCGGAAACCAAACAGAGAATTCTCCTAGAATTCTCCAGGAGGAAGTTAAAAGTTGAAACTTTTTGCATCACTATGACTTAAACCATCTGATTAAGATTTGAATTACTTGGAAAATAGGTTAACCTTGTCAATCATTTAGAACCGTCCACTCCATCTTTTTGCGGAGGAAAAAATAATCTGAATGGTTCGAATTTTATTTTATTTTCTTATAAACCTTTCTTTATTAAAAGTGATATTAATTATAATAAAAAAAATTAAAAGTGGTATCATGCCTAAACAGTAAACGCCCCTTGAAACCGAGTAATTTTCATTGGCTCTCAACTAGTTATTCTTTTTCAATCGCAAATAACCTCCTTTGTTGCGCATGTTAATAAATATTTTTTTATTTGAAAGTTTAATAAATATTTATTAAAAATAAAACTAACAATTATGAAAATAAATTTAAATTTGATTCAATTTTCATAATTGGCTTGATCCATTTGTCTGATGAGAAAAAATTGCATAATATATTGAGACCACCATATGCAACCACAAAAAAGTGATAACCATGTTGAACAAACACTGAACACTTTTCTAGCAAATCTCGCTCAGTTCATATATTTGATGTCTAAATTCCAAGAAAGCCAGCCAATATATATCTGAGCCATGCCATGCATGTATTTTCTCAAGACTGATTTGAAAGTGATGTCAAAGGCTCACAGATAATGCCTTCAACACTCTAACAATCAAATTTAGCATTCTAACAAGCACCTATCAACAACTGTATCGTCCGAGAAGAAGAAAAAACAAAACCAAAAAGCTTTTACAAACTTTTTTTTTACCTGCATTTTATTCAGCACAAAAAAATTCCTACCAATCACCCCAGCCATTAATAACCATCTTGATATTTGTGACCTATCAGACTCCACCAAGCCACAGGTGAAAAGTGGGGAGAGGAGAAAAATCTCCTTGTAATTTACCAAGTAACAAAAGTTGAGGGTGGCGAAAATGAAGGAACGAGTGACTGACTTCAATCGGATTGATCTGGAGGAGGGTCCGAACTTGGCCTGGAGTGCGGAGGAGAATTATCCTGCTCTGGTGGATCTTCTGAACTCTTTTTCTCAGAACTGTGATCCCTGATCACAACATCAGGTTTCTGGATCCAATCAGTAGCTTTTGATGGTTTAGACGGTGACGTTTCTGAAGAGTGGACAAATGACGAGTTTCTCTGGTAAGCCATTAGAGAAGTATCAATCATTGACAGAGCAGGCATGCCCAAGCTGTAGTTATACGGATAACTAGAAAATGGATGATCAAATTTGCATGTTGGACCATACTTGCAGAGTCCATACAAACTGTAGTTCGAACATACAGCTTGCCCCTGCATGCACAAGAACACGGAACAATCATCAATCCACTATAAAATAAATAGCAAAAATCATTGCAACAGCACTCGCAATATTGCCAATTAACTCCAAGGCCAGCACAATGCAAACCAAGTTGCATTCCATAACTCATTAAATATAATAACTAACAACAATAATAATGATGATCAACTTACAGGTCTCAATGGAAGTCCCAGTGGGCCTAAAGCATTAGTTGATAGTTGTGCAATCCTTTCCTTTGGGTGATGGTACTTACAATCAGATCCATATTTGCAGGTTCCATTGTTCATGAAATAACGACATTCTGGTTGATCAGGTCTTTCAGGGAGATTTGAATCAGATGCCAATAACATGTGCATCTGCCCAGTAGAGTTGAAATCGCCTTGGTTCCTAGAGCTGTAAGCAACATTGGATCCAAGAATTCCAGTAGAAGAAAGAGGGCTCATATTTCCCTGATTGAAAAAGTAAAGCATGATGTTAATTGTTACCCAACTAAATGCAATAAGTAATAAACCACATATAGGTATATAAACATTGCCAAAATAGCAAGATTGTGTAAAGAATCAAAATTCTGAAGGTAATTACAACAGATGCAACCCCTTCATGGCACCCATTTTTTCTAGACCGAATCAAATAAAGTCTTAACCCCAAAGTAGATGGGTATTGTAACATGATCACTTTACATTCTATCCACAAAATGCTCTAGGCAATCATGTCTTTTCTAGGTCTCCATTCACATTTTTCCCTGCCCTCATCTTCTCAACAACTCTTAAAACCAAATGTCTCGTCAATACAAGGCGCCCTGTTAGATATGAACCATCTTGAACTGCTATTTATCATCTTCCCGTCATATATTTAGTCATTGTTGTTCCTAGTAGAAATGGTATGTTGGTTAACTAAATATGTCAAACCTATAAACAGAATATGTGTAATGTGTCTAATAAGGGAAGGCAATAATAATAGACTTGCTATATCAAAACCTACCTAGAGCCAATACTTCACATTGTTAGTAAATAATAATCCCTGTCCCAAAAAGAGTGTCCGGATTCCTTTAGTTAAGCATGAATTACTAACCATATCTCTTATAGATAAATTAGTTCAAACCCCTTGAGTTTGTTACAACAAGAGCACATAGGAGTATAAGGGGAAACGTTTAACCATCATTAACTTACCCTAAATTATTACAAAAATAGAAAAATGGACACTCATTTCGAGACAGTAATATATTTGGCAACTTAACAGTCAAATAACGGTTCTCTCTCTTTTATATGCAGAACACTTGTATCCTAAAACAAATTGTTGAGAAATTGACTTCTAACATGGATCCCTATATTGTCCATGTGATTTACCCGAGTCACATACACCATGCTATTAGATAGCTAGAACTCCAAAAGCATATTGTGTCCTGGAATTAAAGATCCATTATTATGCTATATTAAGCTATTTGTTTACTTTAGTACTACAATACACATATTTCCACACTATAAAGCCAGTACTGCCGTACTAAACATGTGTAAGAGTATTTCATATTAAGGAATGTATGCTTAGCATCCATAAGCTAAAGGTTGAAAATCTAGCTTATTGGAGAAATTTCTCGCAATAGTACCTTAAACCTCAAAGAGAATGGAAATGGATTAAAAAGAAAGAAAAAAAGAAGACATGTAGAACAAAAAAAATTATCAACTGGAGAAAATTATGGCGTCAAAGCTAAGGAAATCACATTTTGAGGCAAAAGCTGGCAAACACAAAGCAATGTATAGCAAAGATTGAAATAATGCATTACAATAATCAAAAGATCCTGTAGTAATTGATGACAATAAACTTGCCACAATTCAAATTTAAATTTTCACCACCTTAATAGATCAGTATGTTCAATTCCTTCAGCTTAAGTAAATCATATACTTACCATATATGTATTCCAGCCCTGTGCTGGCATGAGGCCCTGGGTGGGAGATAAGACAACTGGCATATAACTCGGTGTCGGTGGGAGTGGTACACGTGGGCTAGGAACATAAGGAGCTCTTGGTCCTGACCATGTTGGAATCCCACCAACATATGGTAGACCAGATGAAGGAACAATTGATGAACCAGATCCATATGCAGCAGAGGGGCTTCCAATTGGTGCTGGCTGTGGATGGTGAAACTTGCACGCAACACCAAATTTACATGACCCTGTTCTCATGTAATACGGGCACGACTTTTCATCCTAAAAGGTATAACAAAGAGACTGTAAGAAGCTTGATGAATTAATACACATGCAATAAGAAAAAAGAGCAAAGCAAACACCTGTCGCATGGGTAAACCTAACAGATTGAAAGATACGGGTCCAGCACCGTGCCTATCCTTTGGGTGATGATATTTACATGTAGATCCATATTTGCATGTACCTGTCTTTAAGAAAAACTGCAAAGCATGTCCAGAAATGGAATGTTTGTCATTATGGGTAATAGCAACATCTGTTATGTTACTAAAACACTAGCCTCTACCTCAAAGCCTAAAGCTAATTATTACTAATCAAGAATAGAGGCAATCAGGTTTAACATCAACATTCTCAAACAACTTGAAAAGAGGAGAGAGTCAAACATATAATCTTTCCCCAAACAAAAGACATTGAACAATCTCATAAGACATAGAAGTGCAAATGAAGAAAACATGTATACACCATATACTTTTCAATTAACATAACCAAATAACAAGGGGAGAAAGGGAATGGTATACGAAGTGCAAGCTAACCTTGAACTAACTTAATAAGCAAAAAAATATTAATCACAAACAATATTTCTTGTAGAAAATAAAAATGAAATATGTTTGATGGTCATTGATAAACTAGCACAATCAATTCCAGATTATATATCCCACTGCATACAAATAGTGTGAGGAGGACCAAATTCCGATCTTACAAACGCAAAGACAATGAGAACACAAAAATACCCTAATACAAGGGCATAATTGTCTGAATTTAGTTAACTCTACCACAGAAATAGACAGAGGTCCAAGGTCTATTCAGATTTGAACCGATGTCTAATCTATTATGACTGATTCAAAATCTAGTAATCTACATTTCACATTATCCAAAAGCACAGTCATGTAACGTGTATAACAATAGCTCAAAGGATAGACTGGTTTTGATGTCCCAGATAGATTTTTTTTCCCTTAAAAAACCAGTTACTTAAGTTGGCTTGTTTTTGCAGTTTCTCAAGAATCATCCCACTTCATTGTCTACAAAGCCTACCTCTTCAACATCAATTGTTACACTGTCGAACAAATCAGCTATAACACAAACACAAATAACATGAACCCATAAATAGCCACCTAAAAACAAAAAGTAACATAAATATGCAGGAATAGAGTACCCCGCAGTCTGGTTGACCGGCTCTCTCAGGCAGTTCTCCGCCATACTGAGCACCCTATAACAGTAACAATGCAAAACTGAGTTTTTGGTCACTACAGTAGCGCTACACTAGATACTGATCAGGTAGAGATCAAAAGAAACAGCTCCAGTAATGTTACAAAAAACAAAGCCACTTTGGTAAAATAAAAAATAAAACAAAATAAAATCTTACCTGGATAGCATGAGCAGGATGATTGAACCGACAATTGTTTCCATAACCACACAGCCCAGTCCTCAGATAATATATGCAATCTGGTTCACCTGGACGATCCGGGTACGGTGCCGATTGTGGTGCAGCACCGCCTTCCTGATTATCATGAATTTTCAACCGCAACAAAGCTTCTACACGCCATAACAGACCACACAAATTCAGTAAATACAGAACCTTTCAGAGCCCCAAACATACATTGCACCAACAATCCCACATCAAAACAAACAATAAAACAAAAAACGCATACCCACCAACCACATTAGAGAACCGAAAAACAGTAAATTCACACTAAACGCACGGAAATTACACTACCAAGCTCTATCAATACCTTGATATGCATTGCACTATCAATCAAAGAGGACGAGAAATTGCAACAAAAACATCAGAGATGGCTCAAAACCCCTCAAATCATAAATCAAATATCAAAATATAAACTACCCAAAACAGGAGAAACAAAACCGACCCAGCACCAGAGAATGATCACAATGATCAGATCTCAAAAAACAACCTCAAATTATTTTACCTTCAATGGTGTTTTTATCAGCAGAATTATTGGAGACCGCATTGTTCTGAGTCTGAGTCTGCCGATTGTCGGCCATAGGTAACCAAAATTACGTCCTTTTCCCCTGCTATCGATCAGCACTGAAACAACGATCTCTAATTTGCCGAATAACACATCAGAACATGAATCTCTAAGAAAAAAATCGCCCCAAAAAATGAAAATTTGGATAGAAGAAGACGCGAAAAGGGGCGTGGAATCAAAAGAGTGAGCTTTTGAAAGTGTGAAATCTGAACCTCATTCCAATTCCAATTCCATAAATTCTCTTTTTTTTATCAGTTCCTTTTTGTTTTCCGATTTCTGTTTCGATTATCAGACTGCAAGTGGCAAGAAATTCGGATCTATTTATTTTATTATCAGAATTTTTTTATTTATAAAAAGGTAATAAAACCAAGTTTCTTTAGCTCGTGTAGGAATAACAATAAAAATATTACTCGTACTATTTAATAAATATAATAAGGTCGGTCATGAAAAGACTGTGTTGCCCTTCATAAAGTACAACTGACCAGCTTTGGCTGTTAAGCTTGATTGTGTCTTAAATGACTTGCATTAAGTTGTTAAAAATTACGGGTCATTACTCATTAGATTTCGATCACGTTCGCTTCTACTTATTTTTCATCATCATAAACTTTATTGAATTTTCTTTTTTGCAAAATTGTATTACATCTAAATCTAAATTTTTATTTATGTCGCATCTTGCTGACCAATTTGGCATCAACATAATAGTATAAATTGTCAACTAATGGGTTGTGGCTCAGTTGGCAACGCATGCTGAGATTGTGGGAAGAACTCTCGAGTTCGATCTCCACTAAACATAACCATGAAGAGAGGTGAGGAATCTTAACTGTGACTAAGCACCGAACCGGATTAAACCGGTGGTTTACACACAAAAAAAATGTCTATAGAGATTGTGGAACAGATAAAATATTAGTGAAAAATTATAAACTCCGTTTAATAAACTTATGTCTAAAGTTGGTTTAATAAAAAACACGGAGTTTGAAAATAAGGGTATAAATAATAATTTTGTCTTTATGTAAGTTTATTATTACGGGTAGTTCATACAAAAGATCAAAATAATAACGTATACACTACTTGACGCTGATAGGGTGGAAGAAGGAAGGAGATTCTTGAAAGATGAAAAGTATTCACTTCAAAGAATTTAACGCAAAGCCGTATGAGGATAAAATATCTCATGTACGGTTCTGTAGAGTGGCAGTAAGGGTGATTCGCGATGTTGATGCTACATATTTGGTTCTCATCCTTCAAAAACTGCAAGTGTAATAGGAGCATTTGTCGACAAAAGGATCATCCTAAGATAATCATCTCATGGCTATTGAGAACGTATCAACATTGATAGTTCTCTTTGTTCTATCTTTTCGATTTTCTCTTACATAATCAAAAGTCGAATAGATTGAAAACATAACAGACATTCACAACAAATGAATAAGATAAATCAATTTTTAGTGCTTATCATATTTAGTCTTTTTATATTTCATAGGTATAGACCCATTTGTTCCACATCAAATGACAAATGGGGTGAGGTTATAATAAATTCACAACTCACCGGTACAATGCATTATCGATATAGAAGATAGAAGAAGTTATATTATTGAATAACTGGGCCCATCTCTCACACAAAGAAATAGCATGAAAAGTTTGGTGGGATAGATAGATAAATGGCATAAAAGGTAATTTTGTCCAAACATGTTAAAATTTACACTTTGAGTAAGGTGTTTTTTGAAGGGAAATTTCAATAGAAATGAGTAATTGGATTGGAGGTAGAGAGATGGGAGTAGGACCCTGGTTGATTTGGATATGTAGACACACAGTGGACAGGTCTTGTTTGCTTTTTGGTGCATGCCATTTATTTTGTTTGTCCCAAGATTGATTGATAATATTTGTATGTTGGGATAAAGTCCCAAAACTTTGTTTTATCAACTTAGCATTTCATGATACACAACAACAACAAAATAAAAAATACATTATTGAGAAAAAAGAAAATATTTTTTTTGAAAGAAATGCATGAGCTTAGGATGAAAAATATACACATGGAGATAAATTAATGAGTACAAATGTACAATAAAGTGAAAAAGTGAGTATGTGATCACATAATTCAGATTTTAAGATTTGTCTACTCTAGATTGCATACTATATATTTTCATCATTCACCATGTATATATGTGGTGCCAAAAGGTAGATTAAGAAGACCATTTTAGCATTATGGTGTTCTCATGTTCCTCATTTTACATATTCAATAATTACCCTCATCAATGCAATAAACATGGCAATCGACAATGCCAAAGATTACAAGTTTTTAAACGGAAATTAAATAACATCAGTAATATACTTCTGAAATAGAAAAAATTAGGACATGTCATTTAAAAAAAAATTATAAGCTGAAGATAGTTATTACTTGACACCTCCTCATTTTAAAAAAAATATCATATCCGCCAAAAAAAATTGGGTTAGTTTAAACTAGATGTAAAAATTTTGGGTTCAAATCGTGTTTTTTGTGTGTGCGCGCGCGAATGAATATTAATCCAGATCCGATTCAAAAAAGGCTTTCGCTTTAGGCTCACTCGGTTTCAAGCCACATAGTAGTTCAATTTTCATTTATTAGTGTGAAATGTGAGGTTCATTTGGGTGATCCCAATTCGATATGACTCAAAATTTTACAAGATAAATACGACCATAATTAAAAGTAGGTCGGATCGGATCGGATCCAATTAGAATCATATCAAGTTTCGAGTGCATGTGAGCTCGAATCCAAATTGCCGACTCTAGTCTAACAAAACCAAAAAAAAAAAAAAAACATTTTGACTTACTTCCTCATATCATTATTTTATTAAATAAAATATGTGTTAAAGTCCAAAAAAAAATGTTATCTTGTATAGAAAATAGCAATATAATGTGATTGTTGTACGTGAGCAATTCAAGCACTTGATCTCTTCGTTAAAATATAGTAAGAGAATTATCGGGAAAAAGAAAATTTGTGTATATAATACGAGCAACATGCTTTCAAGATTTGCTACCTAAATTGCATGCATGCATGCATGCTATTTTCATCACACAGAAATTACTTATGTAGGTATGGTGCCAATCTAGAGGACCACATAATTACTATATTAGCATTATAGTGTTTCTCATGTTCCTTATTTAACCGTTTCAATTATTACACTAATCTATGCAATAATCATTGGGTCCGAAAATGCCAAACCGCATAGATTACACTACAAATATAACTTTCCTCAAATTACTACAAAGTCAGAATTAAAAAAGAACAAAATCAAAGCAGTAAAATATTGACAATAGTGACTATTGTCAGTCACTCAGTCCTGTGAGCGTGTGTGTGGCAAATCTATTAAATTAATTGTGTAAATTTGAAATGCGGTTTAAGGGGAGGGTATTTTGGTCCAGTGGAGTAAATATTGAGTCAAGACAGACAGAGTGGGGGCCCAATAAAAGGGAAACAGTAGACGAAAGCAGAGCGATGTGTGTTTGATACATAATCTGACACCTGATTGGCCAACCTCACATGAGATCGGTATCTGATCGTACACGTGTACGTCAACAGTTTTTCTGGTGAGAAATGTTGACCCAGCTTGGCTTGACCTTTTTGACCACCAATGTTTTTGAATTATGTGGTCATGTCATGTGCTGTGTAACTAAAACAATAGGAGGGTTTGTGGCCTTTTTTTCCTCTGTCGTTTTGAGAGTCGAATAAGGTTTTTGTTTGGTTACGGCTGCTTTTGATTTCAAAGCGACAGCAGTTTCTTGATTTTGCGTATAAAAAATTGCGGTCTTTCTCGTTCTGATAGCGAGTCTTGCTTTGATAGCAAGTTAGGGTTTTGTTAGATTTTGCATATTTGCGGCGTAGATTCGGGGTATGTTTTTTGGTTGGCGTTCGGGGCAGCAATAGACGATTGCAAAGAGACCGAGAAGGTGGCTTGGAATGTGGTGATCTGGTTAGAGTCATCGCATCAGACTTCGAGTTTGCTGTCGGATCAGAAGGCATACACAATGGTGACGAGAGGCAGCTGGCAAAGCACTCCACGTGGTCGACTTAAACTTGAAGTGCAATCGTTATCAGTTGTTCATGCTATTCAGACCGGAGGGGAGGGATTTCCTAGTGCTTTTGGTTTGGTTCATTATGACATCATGTCTTATTTAGCTAATTTTAATTATGTTTGGTTTGTTTGTTTTAGATATGAGGTCATTAGGACTATTTACTTATTAGATAGATCATCTGTTAGTATGTTTTGCATTGGTGAAAGGGTCGGGGTTTCATGTCCGTTCTCTTCACTAAAGTTTGTATTAGTCACTGTTTGATTTAATATAAACTTCTTGAGTTCCTTAAAAAAAAACCAATCGAATTCAGATAAGAAGGCTTCAAATTATGGGCTGAAAAATCAAAATGGACACTTTCTGGGTCAGAGACTAATGTAATGGGCCACTATTATTTTTTATTTTTCAAATGTATAATCTTAGCAATAACTACAAGAAACAAGTATAGTCACTCAGTCTAATCTATATATATATATAAAGCTGTACCTTGAGGGTACAGCTGTCACCATATTAGAATTTTGGGTTTTTATTACAGTAATATTTTATAGAAAGAAATTAATAAAGAATATAAATTAAAAGCAGTTTCTTTATGGTTACTATTTTCTCTTTCCATAATCAAATACAGTTTTCTTAGTTTTCAAAAAAAAAAAAAAAAATACAGTTTTCTTTTTTCAGAGATTTCCATAATATAATTATTTCGTTACAATTGAATCCTATAATTTAGTCACTCAATATTTCAGTTAGTACCAATTTGCTGCCATATGTCATACTGTTAAATTTTAGAACAATATATTAATTCTTAAAAAAATAGTTACTATTTTTTTTCAAGATATTGATTCAATCAGTTATCATTGAATAACCACCCATAATCCATTTGTTAGTTACCAATTACCATGAATCCACTATAATAGCAATCACCAACCGATCATGCTCACTGCATCTGCATATCTCCATCACACACACATATAATGCTTCTTATATTGCTCCTATCACTGCCAGTACCTTCCACTCCCACCCCGTTTCCACCATATCTATTTCTTCCTTCTTTTAAGTTTTCTGTTTTTTATTCCTTTTCAAATTTAAGTTTATGTGAACATGATTAAAAATGCAATTTTGCATTTGACTGTTTCATTAGATGTTGTAAATTCACAGGTTCAATTTGTATTTTGTAATTTGAAGGAATTTTGCAATATGAAAAACTTTTTGGAATTTTCACAAACAACAACGGGTTTAGGACGCAAATTGCAAAGCACAACGGAACGAGGAATAGTGAATCTTTGGGATGCAACGAAGATGCTAGAGCCGTTACATAGACATAATTTTACAGGTTGATTGATTGTTGAACAGTTGTTTGTTATCTATAATGTATGTACTCATTGCTATAGAGAGTAATTTTGCACTTTTAATTATACTTTCTAAACGAAACTAACAACAATCATTTGCACTTTTATTCTAAATAGCATCAATGTCAATAATAATATATCATTATATAAATTTTATCTATCATATATAACGAAATAAGTTGAACACATAAAACAGAACAAACCAAAAATAGACTGAATTGATCGTAAATGTATTAGATCGACCCGGTTAAATGGATTCGATCCGATTTTTGGTCTATTAATTTTATGTT
>JAYMTF010002000.1:0-20150 GCA_036897485.1 Pelargonium nanum | reverse complement strand
ACTAAACATGCATTTCGGCCAAAGTTTGGGTACTAAAATTGCCTTTATTCCATTTAATTACGAGGTGGATCAATAGTTGGCACACTCTAGAGCGGATAAGTTGGATCCAAATTGTAGGCATTGTTACCACATTTAATTACATTTATATTTATACAATTTCAAATATACATGTTATTGACTAAATTATTTATTTTGCTAGACATGTGAAGTGAGAACTATAGAATAACAAATGTGGCGTCGTATTTGTATTCGTTAGTCACGCCGAAATTGTCAGATCAAATATTTGTTTTCTAAAATAAATGAAAATTAAAAATGGATACTACTTGAGATTGATTTGACGACATAGTTACAAGTAAGACCAATTTGAAATAAAAATAAATAGTTTAGGTACAACAATATCCATAGTTTGAGTACCAAATATAAACAAATACCAAATTACGTACCAATTTTGAACCATATATGAAACGATATCCAAATATTTATCATATTATTTATTTAATATATCAAGTTTGAGACTAGACGAGTTACATACTTACCGTTACCTTGTACCCCTTAGAATTATTTTTATCATATAACTAGAGATGAAAATTTATACTCAACTCATGGGACCAGAATTTGATCTGGATAAAATTTTGGTATGAAACTGACCCGTAGCCAGCCAGTAGCCCGAATGAACCGAAGCATTTATGAGTTGAATTCGGGTTAAGCTCAAACTCGATCTAAACCCGAAATCGCCACTTCTAACTGTAGCCCACCCCATATACCGAAATAAAATATCAACCTTATAGCTCGTTCAACTCGGGAACGGCTTTTTCACCGAGTTCGGGTTACATTGCCATCCCCAACAATATTATCGTTATCTATATCCCTCCAAATATCAGAATTTGGCATCAATTGGCGGTTAATAAAATAAACTGACCAAATCTCTTTGGACAACTCATCAGAGACATGCGCACATTACTTCCTGACACTCCCCAATCACCGAAAAATATCTATTTTCACTCCACCCAATAGTTACACGCCACGTCACAATCAAACCTGTTTCCCGCCACGTGGCAGCAGATCGCTCACATTACTACCATGGTCAGCTCCGTAGCGAATTTTTCCTCTGCTTCCTTTCAATTATATGACCAGAAAGCCGTAGCTTTCACAGTCTCCTCCAAATCTCCGATCCTCTGTACTTCAAATTCTCCGGAGATCTCTGTAACCGACTCCGATCTCCGGCGAAGAAGCTTCCAGAAGGCGAAAATGGCCGGCCGTGGAGGCTACGGAGACGCGTCGCAGAAGATAGACTATGTGTTCAAGGTGGTGCTGATCGGCGACTCGGCGGTCGGGAAATCGCAGATACTGGCTCGGTTCGCTCGCGACGAGTTCAGTTTGGACTCTAAGGCCACGATCGGAGTGGAGTTCCAGACGCGGACCATGGTCATCGAACACAAGAGCGTCAAGGCTCAGATCTGGGACACTGCTGGTCAAGAACGGTATAGTACTCCGTACCATTTCTGTTTTGATTCATCTTCTTGTTCTACCTGCTTTGTGCTCGTTTATACTTGTGTTTCTTAACATAAATTGATGAAAGAATAGTGTGATTCTGTGGATGCATGCCTGGGCTGAGTAGATTTGATTCAGTTTTTTTAGTTCAGTTATGGTATAGGTCATCTAGCTTGTGTCATTTAGCAGAAATCTGAATTGTTGTTCGAAATAGTTTCCAGTAATAATTACTCCGTAGTAATTTGATGAACTTTCATAACTGTTATCTCCAATGGCGGAGCCAGTGGATGGACACATTTTCTTTAGTTTTTACTGTTGAATTAAAACAATTGAATCAAATTGAACTCATGTCTTAGATGTGTAAGGGGCCACTCAACACTAACACTGAAAAGGCATCAACATCAATTCAAAAATATGCTATTTATCAACCTAGGATAGGCCGCTGCCTACTATGGATCATCCCTAGCTCCGCCATTGGCTATTTGTATGTAGAATCAATTTATTAGAATCCTTGCCACTTCAGTTTCATAGTATTGATTATAAATTCTTACTAAAGATCAAGTAAACTTACTAGATAGACTTTCACTGGTGTTTTAGATAGGTTTGCTCATCTAAGCTCATTATATGATGTTTCTATTTTTGTCAATTGGTGTGACCATAGGTCCTCAACTAATTAAGGGTTCCTTGATTTGAGTTGAGTTGAGCTGGTAATACTACTTAGATTTGGTTCAACTTGAATGTTGTGCAAACAGTGAGTTTAGTACATCCAATTCATATGCGCTGTGTTCTTTTTCACCATTTGTTTCCCAATTATCTTTTGTTTTTAACCTTGACTTAGGAAATCCTGTTCTTAAAAAATATACTTGCACCGATCTGGATTGTATACATATCTCAATGCTATGTGTTCACTACTTAACCCATAGGGAATGGGTACCAAGTACCTACTTATCAGTTTTTGTGAATATGTGGAAGGTCACAGCTATGTTCGATCTGGTTTCAGCTTCTCTTGTGCCAAATTTGGTGAATGATGAAATATAGTTTAGAACCTGAAATTGAACCCTGTTTTCTCTCCATATGACTCTGCTTACCATAAGTGAAGATTGACACTTCATTGAAGACAATCCTTCTGAATGTCAAACTAGTGAAAGCTCTAACCTTTTTGTTTTTCTTAGGATTATAACTGATGACAATAAATGATCAACTAGGTTAATGGTACTAAAAGGGTTTGGCAAGTATTGGAATATGAACTAGAATGCATCACACCTCCTACATTATTACTGATACCACTTGAAGTGGCTGGATAGTTACACGATATCTAGAACAATTATTGTGATAATATATGATACTCTTTGTGCTCAGTCATATTTTAGCGAATCTAGGTATCCTTGTTACTGGTCTTCCTTCTCCCCCGAGCAAAACCTAAAATGTTTTATTTTCTGTCTCTTTAAAATTATGAGCAGCTACAGAGCAGTTACGAGCGCATACTATAGAGGTGCGGTTGGGGCAATGCTGGTTTATGACATAACCAAACGCCAAACATTTGATCACATACCCCGCTGGCTGGAGGAGTTGCGTAGCCACGCTGACAAGAACATTGTCATCATTCTTATCGGGAACAAGAGTGATCTTGAGAACCAGCGTGCAGTACCCACCGAGGATGCCAAGGAATTTGCTCAGAAGGAAGGACTATTTTTCCTGGAAACCTCAGCACTGGAATCGACAAATGTTGAGACTGCCTTTGTGACTGTGCTGACAGAAATATTCAACATTGTGAATAAGAAGACCCTGTCTGCAAGTGAAAATCAAGGCAACGGTAGTGCCTCATTGGAAGGCAAGAAGATCGTTATCCCAGGCCCTGCACAAGAAATTCCAGCCAAGAGCAGCATGTGCTGTAAATCATCCTAATTTGATTCAATTCTGGTTCTCTGGCATTTAAGGTTGGTTGGTCATCCTAATTTGATTCAATTCTGGTTCTCTGGTTTTTAAGGTTGGCTGGTCTGGCAATTTTTGGGAGGTCTGGTGTACTTGTGTTGTATATTTTCATCGTGTTAGTTTAGTTTTCACGGGTAGCAAATTAATTACATGTTTGAATTTGTAAGAACAGAAAGTGGAGGTGAGTTGAATATGGCTTTTTATCTACTGTTTCTTAATTTATTTTTTCATTCTACATCAGCCTCATAAATTTCCCGAGACATGGTGTCCAATTGATATTTGTCTCTGATTAATAGTTTTATGTATTTGATTGAATGCGTGATCACCGCAAATTGGAACACTTTAGTCTGTAAGGGTGCCTTGCTAAGGTATTTGTTCCTAAACACAAAAGGAAGAAGGTAGAACGTGAGACTATTGATGCTATATTTTTAGGATATGTTGAAACTTCCTATGCTATGAGATTCTTATCTATCAAGTTTGAGATCCTGTCTAAAGTCCTGCTCGAGCAAAGAAAAGGCTACAACTCTACTCCAGTGCGACACCAATAAATCAAAATCGCTTGAAATGAGGGGCTTTAGATGTTACATGAAGAATCATAAGTTTTTCGACAAATGAAAATGTGACAAGCGGCACCCGAGCGCCACATCACCTCACCTCACAATTACGAGAGCAACCCTCAATTCTTCCAATGACCACATCTATCGGCTCCCATGTCTGCCATCTCTCAAGTTTACCGGCGATCATGTCTGCCAGCTCTTATGTTTGTTACCCTTCAAGTCTATTGATGACCATGTATGTCAGCTCCCATGTCTGTCAGCCCTCAAGTCTGCCAGCGACCTTCGCCTCACCAAATTCATCGTCGTGCGCCAAATCCATCACCCCTCGTCAACACCATTGTAAGTCCACCCAATGTATGCCTAGGTTTGTCAAATCGTACGCCAACCATGTCGACCACAAGCTAAGTCTACCATGTGCGCCAAGAAGAATGACAAGGTAAAGAGAATGGTAAGCAAAACCTTCCTATGCCCGTGACAAACCAAAATCACCATGGACGTCAACACTTTCGCGACAACGTTGACCTGCATATGGTTGTCCAGCATATGACCGCCAACGCTGACCTCCATATGCAAGTATATTAACAATTTGATTAGTGCGATAAAAAAAAACCAATTGATTGAAGTTAAAAAAAATAACAATTGACTATATTTCTGTATACGTACCTTTTTAATTAGAAAAATGCATCGTAGAGATAGTGTAAATCTCATTTGTCATTTTGAATGATACATCTATACTTCTATTTATATCAATTGTTTTTTTAGGGTTTATGATATTACGATTTTTCAATTTATTTAAGTTTATAATTTACTTACCAAATTATAATTTTAGTAGTTTACTTACCGTATTATAAATTTAGGTAGTTTTATAATTATATAAAAAGAATTCTTAAAATAAAAAACTTGATAAGGTGGATCGCTACCCTTTCCAAGGGTTGGCGGCTGCTACACGACCAAAGCCTACAGGCGGTGGTTTTAGATTTTAAAGCAGCGGCGGCGCTGGTCACTTGGTGGTCGTTCTCTCTCTAGGTATGTATTGCTTGTAAGGTAACTAAGGGCGGCTATGGGTTTTGTCTGTGGCGCGTCGACAAAGGAAGATTTAGGACATCAGAATCATCTTCGGAGATTGCAGTTATGGCGGAGTTTAGTCCGGGGGTACGAGGTGGCTCATGTGATAAAATCAGGTTACGGGTAAGCCGAGATCGATGGGGTCTGGTTCTACGAGTTGTGTTCATAGTCGTTCTGTAGTTGCAAGAGGTTGTCCGACAGATCGGGGGAGGGTTTACCCAGTGCCCCTGATTTGATGAATCGGTGGGGGAGTTATCCGAGCCGGGTTGGCGTATTTGGAGAATTGGTGTCGAGTTCACAGATTGGGGGAGGTGCAAACCAGTGCCCCCGATTTGTTTTTCCTTTCGGGTTTTGCCCGAGAAGGTCATCATGGAAGCGAATCAAGTTTAATAAGGTTATTGTTTTATGGTTCTTTTTATGTTTTCCGGTATTTTAGTTCTATGGGTTAGGCTACAGTGTTTGGCTAGTTATTTCAGTTTTCATTGTATTGTGTCTTTTTTACATAGTAACGCTTAATAAAAGTTCTTATCATTCCTGGTCAAAAAAAAGAACTTGATAAAGTGCATGATGCTCTAATATACATTATAAACTCTCATTTTTATCTCGATTTTATAATATAGGTAGACGTGGGTTTCAAGATCGAATGCTTATCCTAGGTTTCTAGAACTCATTATGGATATTCATGCAAGCATTATACCTTGTGGGAAACTTTTGACTTCTGTTACTTATGTCTAATTCCACTAGTGATCCAATTCAAGAAACCCATACGAATCAATGACCTCTTTTCTCTATTCTATTATTCTTCATGCACCCAATCAAATTTCATATGACTTTTTGCATTATCCCACTTCCTTCAAAACCACCACTAGTGAGTAGTGATTTAGAAACAAATAATGAAATGAAAATGGGTCAATACATATCACACTCATCATTATCTCCACTTGTTACTGATACAATTGAAAATTCAAATCATGTCTGAAAAAAGCGGTCGAACGTTAATAAACACTCTTTAAACGACTCTGAATAACTTAAGACGTTGTGGCAAAGCGACGAATTTCGATCGCATACTCTCTTTTACTCCACTTGCTAAATTTCAGCTCATTCTAACGTCATTTTTGTTCTCAATTTGTAGCCTATTGTGCGTTAGAGTTTCGACCACTAAAATTATGTAATATAATTCACATTTTCACACAGGGAGTCATCACTCTCTTTCTCCAACACTCACAAGTCACAACAACCTGTGGTCAAGTCTCTTTCACTTAGATATACATATCTTCCAAACTCTTAGAGAGCTAGAGAGCCAATTGAATTGTGTTGCCTCCTACTCTCTTAACACAGCCCTCTAATTTCTTGACACACATGCACTAAAAAGCACCTCCATCTCACCCCTAAACACAAATTTTCTTTTACAAAAAGCCTATAAAATCCTCAACTCCTAACAAACTTCCAAGAACTTTAAGAACCCAAATTCCAAAAACACTTAATTGGACCATTTCACATAAACACACAACCAACTAGCTAGTGTCCCAAAATGTCTCTCCTCCCTCTACTACTACTCCTACACATTTCAGCATCCCTCGCCGTCCATCTCCAGCCCAGATACTCCTCGAAAACGTGCCCAGAAGCCGAATCCATTGTCCGGGATGTGATGCGCAAGGCCCTCGCCAGAGAACCCAGAAGCGTTGCCTCCGTCATGCGCTTCCAGTTCCACGACTGCTTCGTTAACGTAACAATCGAGATTCGAAACTGAGATTTCAAGAGAAGCAAACAGTCTAGTACTTGTATGCAAGAATCTTGTTTTTTTTTTTTTCTCATCTATTTTGCTTTCTTGATTTTTATAGGGATGTGATGCTTCGATGTTGCTTGATGACACACCAAGCATGCTGGGAGAGAAACTTGCTTTGTCAAACATAAATTCTCTGAGATCCTATGAAGTTGTCGACGAAGCTAAAGAAGCTTTGGAGGAGGCTTGTCCGGGGACTGTTTCTTGCGCCGATATCATCATCATGGCGGCCAGAGACGCTGTGGCTCTGGTAATTTTCTTGCTGTTGCCATAATCAAGAATTAGATCAAGAAAAAGAAAAATACATGTGTACAGTAAATTATTTACAGACTCTATGGTCCCCCACCCAACTTACATACAAGATGCTGTTTTATTTTCTTCTTCTTTTTCGTCTGTAGTGTTTGGATTGTACTAACTTATATCCACTTGATTGCCATTCAATCCGGATTTTTCTGAAATCACGTATTGCTAGTCGTGATTGTTAGAGAACCAACTCAACTAGAAGATCAAGCTGAGAGCTCTTTCCTGTTTTATAGTCTCACGGGAGGAGCGAAAAAAGATAGTAGAAAGCCTATTGTAACAGAAGAGGCATATAGAAATCTAAAGAAATGGTATAAGAAACTCATTGCACGAGTATAGTCGTGAGAACCAACTCAACTAAAAGTTAGGCTGAGAGCTCATTCCCATATTTCACTTTTACGAGTGGAGCGAAAAAAGACAGTAGAAAGTTCACTGTAGTAGAAAAGGCATATAGAAATCCAAGAATAGGAGATAAGAAGCTCATATCAGAAGTATTTCTAGTCTTGATTGTTAGATAACCAACTCAACTTGAAGATCAAGCTGAGAGCTCGTTCTCGTTTTTTAGTATAACGGGAGGCATTCTGATACCATGTTAAAGAACCAACTCAACTAAAATCTCAACTGATAGTATTTGTGATGCACAGTTTGTTACTTGTCAATTATTTGTTACTTGTTCACTTCTTAGACAAGCAAGCATGATTCATTTCTTATGGTTCTCATATTTTGTTGGTTGTGTACTAACAGACAGGAGGACCCAATTGGGAGGTAAGATTGGGAAGACTAGATAGCTTAACAGCCAACCAAGAAGACTCCAACAACATCATGCCAAGCCCAAGAGCAAATGCAACTTCTCTGATAGACCTATTTGCCAACTACAATCTCTCTGTCAAGGACCTTGTAGCCCTCTCCGGCTCGCACTCCCTTGGCCAAGCTCGGTGCTTCTCCGTTGTCCACAGGCTATACAACCAATCCGACACTGGCAAGCCTGATCCCGCCATTGAGCCTCGCTACAGAGAAAAGCTCTACAAGCTCTGCCCCGTCGAAGGAGACCAAAATGTGACAGTGAACCTTGATGCGACGCCATTCGTGTTTGACAATCAGTACTTCAAGGACTTGGTGGGTGGGAGAGGGTTTCTGAATTCGGATGAGACTCTGTATACGTTTAAGCAGACTAGAACATTTGTGTTGCAGTATAGCAGAGACGAAAGCCGGTTTTTCGAGGATTTTGTGGAGGGAATGTTGAAGCTAGGAGAGGTGCAATCCGGGCGGCCCGGGGAGATCAGGAGGAACTGCAGAGTAGTGAATTCTAATATTAGCAGAGCTGTGAAGCCAGTTGTGGACATTTTGCTTGAGGCTTGAGGGAATGTGTATTGTATCACTAGCTACTATTGGAACATTTGTGAGTGTGTTACATATAAATAAAGGATATGTAACTAGTCTTTTACAGGATTTGGATGGAATATTTGTATAATTGAGACTTTGTGAGGGTTGCTAGAAGATGTAGGCATTGAAACAACTTGTCTTCCATCTTCACTTTACATGAAGATAGATAAAGAATAATGGTTAGAATCATGGGATACAAAAAGGGGTAAGATTCTGTATACCTAAACATATGGTTTTGACAAGTGCTTAGGAGAGGGGAGATCGTTTCCCCAAAACGGGCCTCGTTTCAATACGAGTACGAAGCCCGTGAAGACTAGCAGGAGACGCAAGTCACGACAATGACTAGGATTCGGAAATATGAGAATATAGAAATAAAAATGATATAAATAGAGGGAGACAAGTAGCGAAAGGTAAGTACAAATTCTTAAAACTCTTAGTAGTCAGAGAATTGTATCTGGTTTGAGCGTCGAAGGGGATTGTGAAAAGAGGAGGCGAGGAGCCTTGTTTAAGTAGGTACAAGAGGAGAGGAGCTACAAAGTAAAAGAGGTCAATCGTTTCTTCAAGTATAGATCGCGTGGAGCAATATTTGGAAAGCAACAATACGGGAACCAGAAAACAAACAACACACAACTCAAGTCTTGCCGACCCCCCTTAAGATCTCAGAGCCGACCAAGGTCCTTGGAGCTAGAGGTTTAAACGACGCCTCCATGGAGATGATGGTAGGCAGGACACCACCTCACTCATGCTTGAGCACCAAAACAACGTAGTTTTGAATAAGTGGTTGAGAAAAAGATCAAAAGTACGTAGTATTAATCATCCCTCATGCATAAAAAAACAATCAAAACTACATAATTTTGATTTTTTTCAACCATTTATTCAAACTATATTGTTTTGAGTGTTTAACTCACTTGACTTTAGATAAGTCAACTCACCTCTATTTTACTCATATATTAAATTCAAATCATTGGATAACAATTGTAACACATTCAACAAACAATCCGATATATCTCAACACTTACGACCAGGCACAAAACTAGAAGCTCCAGCCAAACAATGAGCCATCTCATTTACAGATTATCTAACAAAAAGAAGGAAACTGACCCGACTTCTCTAACTAATCGAACAATCATTCAAAACCAACCCATAAGCGATGGGATTTTCAAACAAGCATAGAAGCATAACATAAAAATAAACTTACAAGAAAAAAAAAAAAGAAAGAGAGAAAAAAAAAAAAAAGAAGACAAATTCAATGGCAAACTTAAATAGAGGTATTAATGTTATATGAAAATTAAGTGGAGAGCAGGATGTGTGAGAATAATATACTGTAAAGTGGAGACTCTCTCTGAAGCTTTCTTCGGAATCGGCGGCGCAGAGAGCACCGAACCAACCTAGGTCGCATTGTGTCCTCCGACTGGACAAACCCTAGGATATACGTTACCGGGAATGCAATAGCTCGCCGGCGATCAGGTCAACACAATGGACAAACTCAGAGACACACTCTTCTCCAAACTCGCCGCCGCCGCCGCCGGACCTCTCAGCCCCGCTCTCATCTCCCAAATGGAGCACCGCCTCCGAGACCTGGCCCCTCGCCTCCGCACCCCCAATCATCCTCCATACGCTTCCGTAAGTAAATCTTCTGCATTGAACACATCTTAATTGCTCACAGTATTTTGTTTGAATTCTGAAATTTTTGATTTCTACATCGATAAGTAGATGATCAGCAACGCTGTAGAGCATTTGAATGAGAAATCGGGGTCGACCGAGGAGGCTATCTCTGGATTTATAGTGAAAGAGTACAAGGATTTGCCATTGGCTCACAAGTTGACGTTGAGGCATTATCTGGATAAGCTATGCGAGGCTGGAGAGATTGTTTTCACGGCTTCGGGACGGTACATACTTCCCGGAAGGGTGAGGAAGCAGAGGAGAAAGGGAAGGCGAAACAAGAATCGTTGTGAAGAAAAGCAGAGGAGAAAGGGAAGGCGAAACGAGAATCGTTGTGAAGAAAATCGTGGCGCTGGGAAGGACGAAATGCAGGCTGATATGGGGACCATGGAAGTTGATGTATCTATTAATAATGCAAGTGAAAATTGGGACGGAGTCAATCAGGAGCTGCAGGTTGAAGTAATTGAGGAAGGAAGTGAACTCAATCAGGAGCTGCAAATTGAAGCAATGGAGGAAGGAAGTGAAATCAATCAAGAGCTGCCAATTGAAGCAATGGAGGAAGGAAGTGAACTCAATCAAGAACTGCAAATTGAAGCTTTTGAGGAAGGAAGTGAAGCGCAGCAGAATCAAGTGATGACCGAAATTCAGGTAACTTCTCTCCTCGGCTCCTCCTCTTGTATACACAGTACTTTTCTTTGTTTAGTTAAGCTTTGAATTTCAAATGCATAATTAGTTGTTTAAAGTAATATGCCCGAGTAGGAAGGTAAATATGAGTCTTCCCCAGTTGGTGATTTCACTTCACTTGAGGATTTTGCTCAGTATATGTGTAATCCAATGCTAACTTGGGTGACATTTATTGTTCTTAACGCTGCCACATGCTTCCGTAATAATTCATAATTCATTCCTTATCGTAACATATCTAGCTTAACCAATTTTAGGTTTCTGTGAGATTCGTTTTTTCTTAAATGAGCAGAGAATTTGCACTTGGTCCTTTTCTTATTGAATATTAATTACCACCTTTGTGCTTCATTCTTTTCGGTGAGGTCATCAACTACTTTGAGGCAAAAGCTTGTGGTGGTCCTGTGTGTGGCATGCAACATTTTTTGTAGTGTGAAGTCGGTGGTGAGTTTGTGGGAATGAGAGTTTGAGAAAATTAAGTTCTACTTTCCTTATTCCGCTACTTTGATCATTAATCATTCTCAATGTCTTGTCCCATGAATGCCAACTAATTACCCATACCAAGTAGTTCTTGTGTTCTAAATTGTTTGTTTGATTAGTTCTTAGATTTTCTTATTGCACATTTTCCTATCTTGAATTTGCCGATCCGAGGCCCTTTCTCGAAACCTTTATTTATTTGTATTTCCGTAGTACTTATATTTGCTTTTTTCTGCACATTGGTATATCAAATTAGTTTATTTCTTGCTCGTTTGGTAATCTAGTTTTTTTTTTTTTTTTTTGTACTGACATTCATAATTCTGAGACTTTTTTTATCCTGCATATTGCTACATCAGTTAGAAAGACCTGAGTTGGTAAGGCAGGCTGATTGTCAGGATTCTGGTTGTGCTAACGAGCTGGAGCAGCTCAAACAGGAGGTTGCCCAAAGATTGAGGTAATACCCTTTCACCTGCTATAATTGATCTTATGTATTCCCGTCGATCTTGTGCTGTTGTGCTGACTTTGTTAGTTTGGGACGGGGCCTAGTATTTCGTACCACAACCCCATCTTAGCAATGGAAGTGAACCAGCTCAAGGAGGAGATGGCCAACATGAAAAAGTAATTTTCTTATTCCTTATTATTAAGGGTTATATGGTTTGAGACTTCTTGGACTTGTTATAATTTAGGAGTCAGCCCTTAATTAGGGTTTTCGTTTGTTTTGGTCCTTTGACTAGCCTTTTTTAAAATAAAAAGTTAGTCCAGATAACAGGCTGGAACCGGTAACAGGATTCCATGTTAGCACAAAATGACACTTCTGTGTGTCATATCACCCGACTTGCCATGTTAGTAACCCAAAACGGTAGTGTTCATCCAAAACGACGTCGTTTCGGGTGAGCTAAAAAAATCAGAGACGCAGCTAGAGGTGCTTCCGTCACCACCTTAGATACCTCAGGCAAAGTCGACACAATCTCAGCCAGAGACATGATTTCCACATAACCCCCTCAACTGCCCAATATGCCTAATTTCTACCCGGGAAGTTAAATTGCGCTCCTATGATAGATATTGCTTTAACATGGTTTACAATTTCCTGGAACAAACTAAATCCTATATTTATCTTATGCCATTCATAAATCTCATATGCCCATTACTAGGGTCCAGTCGACCGAGATTTAGGTCAAATATCCTTCAGAAGTGTGGGTCTTGCTAAATGAATCAACAGAGCACAGACAATAATTCAAAATTTTGGTCTCAAATCTGGCACGCTGATGTGGAATCCTGTTACTAGATCCAGCCGCCGATTATAAGGACTAAAAAAAAGTCAGTCAAAGGATCAAAACAAGCAAAAACATTAAGGGCTAACTCCTAAATTACAACAAGTCCAGGGGGCCTCAAACCACCTTATTATTAATGATCTTATTCTTTCCGTTTTCATCTTAGAGATATGTCGGCTCAGCTGTGACCTTTTCCCTTGAATATTTCAAGAGATATGCAGGAGCTTACATCTGAGAAGCAAAAAGTTTTTGTTGATGTGGAACTACTTTTATTGAAGGTGAATGTTCAAGACATGAAATATTCTGAAAAGTGAAAATAATTTCTTTCTTAATAGATATATCTTAATTATCAGATTTTGTTTTATATTTAATATAGAAAACATATAGCAAACTTTTGGAGAAGACCAAAAAGGTTCGGGATCGGTTGCTCGAAATGCATACTCTTGAGAATGACGCATCCAACCCTGTGATGAAAAAAGAAAAGAAGAAATGTCTAGAGCAGGAGGAGGATCAACATCAAAAACAAGCAGAGGCAAAGAGTCCAGACGCACAGAGAGGAACTCTTGGTATAATTGGAGAACAAAACCAACCACAATTTGAAGCAAATGAAGTAGTTGAAGGGCTAAATCACTTGGTAGAAGAAATTAATGGCCGGACAGAGATGGGGGACTCATCACCAAAGTGAGGCCGAGGTAGGCCTCCGAAACTATCACTAAAGCCAGACACGGACCCAACTATGGGGGGTTATTTGCCAGAAAATGAGTAGCATCCTGATGTTCTCCGCTTAAAGCTAGCTCAGCTCTGATAGCTGAATGCTAGGCCCTAAAACTCGTGATACAATTGCTTAATTATAATCTTCATTTATCTAATCCTGTCTTCCTCATTGACCCTTTCTTAACAGGATGATCCATGAACAGGAAAAGGACTATAAGGCCAGAAATGTGTGTAGACCGATGGGGAAGGTAACAAACTTAGGGAAGATATCATTATTTTTTGGGGACCTCTACACACATCTTGTTTACATTTTATTAGAGAAGATGTGTATGTAGAGCTCACTGTTTAGGTAACAGAGATTGGGAAGTTTTTTTTCGTATATGGAGTTGCAATGGTCTCAAAACTAACAGGCCTGTATATTTATGCTAGCACAAAAGCTAACACATGATTTTCAGGTGGATAGGTCGAAGGACAATGCTTATGGTATGGATCCCCATTTTTTTGTTTTTTTCTTTTCCCTTAATACACAGTATTTGGATGTTGGCAAGAAAAACAAATATTCAAGTAAACTTTGGGTGTTTGCTTGGTTTATGGTTGGCTTTCTTGATGACATCAACTTCTATATCTAAGATTAAGTAGCATTTAGGTTAACTTTTTGGGGAATGAGAAGGAAGATTATTTGTATTCCAGAGTCATTCTCGTGACTAAACAATGAAAATTTCATTTCCATTGCGATTTTTGATTCAAATGCTACGTTAGAGAAAATTAGGAAAGAGAAGTTGTACAAAGTTCTCTTCTTCTCCCTTTGGTGTTAGCAGTCTAAAATGTTCCTAACACCAAAATAGCTATGAGAAGGATTTAAAAAAAAAAAAAAATATATATATATATATATATATGCTTAAGAGAATGTGGACGACCATGAAAAATGAGATGATAGTTAACCATATAACACAACGGTCGATCAATTATATACTGTGGTCGACCATTAAACATATGAATGTGGTCGACCATCAATTGGACGTCATTAACTATCAAACGTATAAAATGGTCAACTGTCATGCCTCTTGGTTAGTTGTTTTCAACACTAAACAAATGTTGGTCTCATCTTCGTTACGTTGAAAACAATACACGACAGTAAACACAATTGGTTTTTGGTTCAATAAAATTTAATCAAAGAATGAGGTAGAAATGAAATTTAAACCATTATATGTTCTAATGGTTGAGAGGTGGTGATGAAATTTAACCAAAAGAAAGAGCTTCCACGGGAAGTTATAGTAAGAGTAGAGACCAACAACCCACGGGCTTGGTTATTGCACCACTTATGCACTGTAGTGTTTCGGGTTTGAGTCACCGTGGTATCCTAGTTTGGAATTTGTGATAGATAAGGTATAAGTGAGATATGGAGTAGATATTATATATGTATTTCTTGTCAAGTACTCGATGTACTATTTCAAAACAAAACAAAAATAGTAAGAGTGGAGCTTCCGTGTAAACGGAACTCCTACAGAAGTTGTGTAAGATTCTTTGGATGAAAGGTCTGTTGCTCAATTTTTTTGTTTGACGAATAGATACATAGATGAGCCAACAGAAGTGGTGGAAATTGTCTAGAGTTGGCGAAAAAAGCTTAGCTGCATGAGCATAAAATATTTATACAAGTGGCCCTATCAATATCATCCACAATCACATTCCAAGCAAACAGACAGCTGAGGGAAATCAACATCAACCATTTCCTAGCAAACCTCACACTGCACATACAAAATCACCACTAGTCTCTACATCTAAATCAATATCTCCATCTTCTTCAATGTCATCCATTTCCATGCTCCCTCCAAGAAAAGCTCCTCCAACTGATCTGACCCCATCTGCTACTCTTCTTGCCTCTTGCACTATGCACAATATCTCCTCTATGCTCTGCTGCGACGTCGTTTCGTTACCATTCTCACCTTCTTCTGAGCTAGCTTCCTCCATGAATTCTATTGGCAAGTTCTTGAGAAACCATGGGTGTTTCTTGATTTCTGGAATGCTTATTCTCTGCATACACAAATTTACCCAAAATTATAGCAATGTGACAGTTTTTACAACATTTCAACAAACAGCTGATCAACTTATGCCATTACCTTTTCAGGGTTGGCCACAAAAATCCTAGACAAAAGGTGCCTACACTCCATTGAGACTCTAACATAGTCCGGAATCGAATAGTGGACACTGAGAATCCTCTGTCATGAGCCATACAAAACAGTAAGCAGAGTAAATTCAAGAACACAGTTGTGAATTGTGGTATGTATAATCAAGAACCTGAAGCGTTTTTCTGAAGTTTTTAGGATCGTCTGGGTCTTCGAAAGGGTAGGCTCCAACCAGCATCACATATAAGGTCACTCCACAAGACCAAACATCTGCTATCTACACATATAATTGGGCACAAAAATTCTTATCCAAACACTAAGTATAGAAAATAGAAATACAAAAATTACCTTCCCATCATACTCTTTCTTTGACAGAACCTCCGGAGCTATGTATGCTGGTGTTCCCACTGTAGATTTGGGTTGCGAATGGAACACTGATGACTATAAAAGTATAAAACAAGTTACAAACACTAATTAGATTACTAAATATTGTTCTAAAAATGATGTTGGATCCGATTTTGAAACATTACAACTAGTTTGATCATTACCTTGGAATATCCGAAGTCACAGATTTTGAGGCGCGGGGCTGAGCTTGCATCTAGGAGTGTATTTTCTAACTTAAGATCTCTATGGCAAATTTGCTGCAACAAATCAAATTGTGTAAACAATCAAACAATATACATAGGAATTGTCAATTTTGTATTGGTCTCACTTGAGAAAATAATATGTATTAGTACCATTGAGTGGCAATAGCTGACTCCAGATATCAATTGCTGGAAGAAAAATCTGGCCTCGTCCTCACTGAACCTTCCAGCATTGCAGATTCTCTCAAAAAGCTCTCCTCCAGCAGCATATTCCATTACAATGGCTAGATGAGTTGGTGTTAGCAGAACCTTCAAGCACATAAAACAAAAACAAAATCAATAAATTTATAAGCACAAACAGATTGTTTATCTGAATCTCTTAGATATATATATATATATACCTCCTTGAATCTGATTATGTTGGGATGCTTCAAGGACCTGTGATTGATAATCTCCCTCTGCACATGCTCATCAATCTGTGCAAACCACTAAATTAATGACAAAAACAACCAAAACCCAGTTGAAAAAAAACACAAACCCAGATGAAATTCAGATTGAGAAGAGTAAAAAACACAAGAAATTTGAAGAAAGATGGAACCTTTTGGCCTCTCTCAATGTACTTGACAGCATAGAGCTCACCACTCCATCTATCTCTCACCAGCTTGGCTACTCCAAAGTTCCCAGACCCAATATCTTTCAGAATCTCATATCTCTCCATATTTTGCTCTCAACAAAAACACTGAACCACCACTCACTATATATATAAATATATATTTATACAGTATTGCTACGTTTGCTGAAAAAAAATATACATATATTTATACAGTCTTGGCTTGTTACTTTTCTGAGCTGAGCATCTTCAGAATCTGAATTCAAGAACTGAAAAAAGCTGATATTTGAGAGAATAATTTTTTTTTTTTAAGCTCGCAGAGAATTGGACACTGATGATTTGGAGGAGTGGGGGTTGCAGAAATTGAGAAGGAGGAGAATTGTGGAGGAAGAATCACACGTGGCGGGACGCTAGTGGTTGGAAGATTGTGCATGAATTGAACAAGTTGGTGTGGAGATAACCTACTCGCTCTGGTGGTGTACTCGCTGAGTCTGATTGCCACGGGGTGGTTGAGAAAGTATCTGCGGCTGGGAAGCGAGTATCTTTGGTTGTGGTACGCGCGAGGTTGGGGAGGTAGGAGAGTTCTGGGCGACATAGGAGGGGAAAAGGAGTAGTGACGGAGGGTGGAACAGTAAAAAGTGACGTGGACGGTGGTGGTGGAGGAGAAAGATATGGGAGTGGAGATATGTATATTATGGGTCAACTTGGTGGTGGGGCCTACCAATATTGTTATAGAAGGTACATGAGATCACTAAAATATTCACTCACTAAAAACCTATTTGTTTGATCAAAGTCTTGTTGCCAAGTAGTTAAATTCCTTGAGTTTCAGTTGTAAGGTCTCGGTTTCGAGCTTCACTGGCAGAGGTTTATAAACCTCACCGGTGGAGGTTTATACACGTAAATATATAAAGTTATATGTTTGTTTGCTTGTTGAGGACATTAGTCTCCCAGTCTTGTAGGAGGTCTGATAAAAGTTTAGGCCGCATGAGCTGAGTGTCACAGTATGAGAGAATTGATCATGTGCGGCGAGTCAAACTTCTGCATCTGGAGAAAAAGTTCATCTTTATTTATGGGCGCCAAACACAATGAGTATAATTTAGGTCAACAAAATTATACAAGTATAGTAAACATAAGCATCGGTTAACATCTTAATAGCGAGAACATGAGTATGTCGTAAGACGAAGACAACTCATAAGACACATAGGATTCTTTCGTTTAACATTCTCTCCCACTCAATTCACATACGACCATTTTTTTCCGTCCCTGATGCAAAGAATTTGAAGAACAAACCCAAGAACTTGATTTAAATGTGAAAATGAAAACAATGGTTTTAGAAATGTACATGTGAGTTGCACGTAAGTTCAATTTTGAATTTTTCCGTTAAATTTAAAAGAATGCAAACAGAACGAAAAGATAGGTATAGCTTTGCAAAACTTAGGTCATTTATGTCATTGAGACGAAAAGACAAACACTTAAGTGATATAACCCTTAAAAACAATTCCTCGTATTTGAGTACTTCAATGTTAGAAGAAAACGATAGTAATTTAGGGGCAGATTCCATGTGGCTTGAGAAAGCCAGAAGCATGCATGTGTATAAAAAACTTGAAAACAATGTGCGGTGCACAAGTGGTAGTGCTTTGTTTCTTGAGTCCATTCATGCTCCTTGTCAAATGTTGCTTGCTTTTGTTTCTTTTGATTTATTCTACTTTTGTGAATGTCTATAGAATTCTATGTTATGGGATTAGCATATGATATGTTATCTAAGCAATTACCCATGATGAATTGCACCATGTTTTGGGTTCCCGAGCATCGAGCAATGGATCAGGTTGTAACATCTTGAAAATTAAATTAAAATACTCCCTCCGTACCAAAATGAGTGTCCTGTTTGTCTAATAATCCTTAATTTTTGTAAAAAATAGAAACGAGACACTCATTTTGGGACGTAAGAAGTATTCAATAGTCGGTTGGTTTGTTAGGATGAACTACTCTTATGCGTGTCGAAGACTGACAGAGAAGAGGAGACATGAGCATGAAGTCTTGGCACCAATTCGTAAATGAATGACATCAACAAGATGAACATATGAGATTTTCCATAAATTAGCTAACTTGATGCACCTCATATATAGACAATATCTAGTCATGTGATAGTAGGATAGATGAGAGTCCTCTCTAACTAACGATAAGTAGTCGGATTAGAGAAATGTTCACCACTCAAAGTTTCACGTCGTCAATACTCTTTCACGGGAGAACAATATTGGTAGAGTAAATGTCAGACCGAATAATCGAATCAAACACATATACTTAATTTGAGAAAGTAACGAAGCTTGTCAAGATTTTTCATTTCAAATTTTCTACCAAAAGAAATTATGAAAGTGTGAATATCGATAAGACCGTTAACTAAATATCAAATTAGATCATAATCAATTTGTTGATGTACACGTGTATGTTAGGTGACAACAAACAACCTCTCGCACGAGGCCAAAATAGACCATCAAATAAAAGTCACCTCTCATATCATACTAAATAGACACATGGTTTCAAGAAATGTCAATGTCGTATGAGCATATACGTACATAATCATATACCATGTATGAACATGGACCAAACAAGGTAGCCAAAGCATAGATAGGACAAAACGGTTGCCTGAAATCGAAGAAGAGTGATAGTTGATGCAACATACCATTTTTGGGCTTTTGCTTCTATCTATATTAAACACGTGTTCGTGCTGCTCTAGCTAACCTCCATTAATACACACACTTGTTGATGAACTATAGCTTCAAAACATGTTACTATTATGTCTTTTTTTTTTTTTTTTTTGCAAAATGATAATAAACCGTAAGCATCACGTTCATATGATCCACACTTTAATGAATCCTTTGCCTATTTTTGTGGCCTCAATTTTATTTTGGTACGGTAAGTTAGTTTCAAGTGTTTTAACTTGCCTTGAACTAGCACCTTAAAAGCAATTGATCGACATGACATTATCACGTTATTCTCGATCTTGCAAACGAAAATTGATATAATTGAGAAATTTAATAAATA
The DNA here is from genome assembly GCA_036897485.1 of Pelargonium nanum. Lineage (NCBI taxonomy): Eukaryota > Viridiplantae > Streptophyta > Magnoliopsida > Geraniales > Geraniaceae > Pelargonium > Pelargonium nanum. Next base: position 478 of record JAYMTF010002000.1, on the reverse strand, counting down.
TTCAAAAGAATAAATTTAGATATGAAACTTACCTTGGCTTTGAAAATGGAAAACCAAATAAAGTAATATAGGATATGACTTCCTTCCATAGTTCCATTATGAAATGACTCTTTCATAAGTTTAACAAACAAATATTCGTCAAGTCTTCTTGCTTATAAGGTTGTGGTGTCTTTCTTTCTTTGGGATATTTCTTAGTGAAATATTGATTGGTAATGTCTGAATAAGTAGATGCAAATTGATTGTACCTCATTAAATTTCAGTGTTTCCTCATTGTATCTTAAATAACTTTATTGAAAGGTAAATTTGCACTAAAGTATTGTGCACTTAATTGCATAGAAATTCATACTATGTATGTTAAAGTTGGTGAGAATGCATTAGGTGTTGCCACCTTACCAAGTTTGTCATTTCTAGCTCTCTAATTGAGAGACTCTTCATATCCTATAGGTTACAAAAAACCACCCTATTAACTAATAACAAT
>JAYMTF010001999.1:0-20155 GCA_036897485.1 Pelargonium nanum | reverse complement strand
ATATATATATATATATATGTATGTATGTATAGAGAGAGAGAGAGGTTTTTATTTATATTTATTGAAAAAATAATTTTAGGGGTGGATTTTTGGAATTATTGTGTAATATTGGAGATTTCATATCTTCTAACTTGTTTTTAAGACAAAAAATTAATGCAAATCTAAATTTGATACATGGGAGCTGAATCAAGAATGTCAAAGATTTTTTTTCTTTAATTTTGGAGTGTTACTCTTTGTTTGGTTGTGGTGAACATTGTAACAAGGACAAAACATAGAGATACATGGAGTTCAATGGAGATCCAAAATTCTTCTCCTTCTTTTTCCTGTTCCCAACCAAATATGAAGTCTGTGTATAATCAAGTTCAAGACAATTCCATTGTGGGGACTCTTATGTATAATCATATATGTATACGTACACACATATATACATATACAGAGAACAATAAGTCGCATCAATGTTTAGAACTTTATGATTTTGATGTTATTCAATTTTTAACAGATGAATGTGTTTTCTTTTTCTTTCTTGATATTTGGTTCTACAAAATAAAACTCCTCTCAATTGGAGCGCTACTGATGCTTAAATTAGTTTCCGGCTCTTCACTTAGCCCTTTTAATGCTAGAGAGTTTTTAAATGAAGTAAACGTATAAATAAATAATGTTTTAGGGAAGTTGCGGAAATAGAAACCTTTAATATTCCAATATGATGTTACCAATATGATGTAGCGAAATCAAAGCACTCAAATCCACTTTCTTATACACTTATTTCTTTCTTTTGTTATGGTGATTCGTATTGGGTTTTTGTCTGTTTATGTGTCCGTTATGCTTGGACTTCATTTTGGTGTGTGGTTTTATATACCATTTGTAAAGAGTCTGTGTGTAGGTGATGATAGTTGACCAACAGATCATACAAACGCGAACATATGTATATTACGTAAATAATATTAAACACAACCAATCTAACACTTCCTTTTATCATTTGTGGAAATGATTGAACTATGGGGGACACATATGCATGATTCAATACTTTAATATTTAATATTAACTACATTAACTTGTCTATGAATGTTAGTAGTTTCTCATACCTTAAATGATTTCTTATACATTATTTTTGTATTGATTCGATAATTTTTCACGTCACAATCACAAATTGAAACTTTTACGAGGTTCCTATAGTAATATTTGACTATATTTCAAAAAATAGTCTAGAATTTACGAACTAAAATATTATTTATAAAAATAGAAATGTTTTAAAAACTTTTAGAATGAATAGAACAAAATAATAGTGTTAATATATGTTAAAATTATAAAATAACACATCTCCAAGTCCGTGAACCACGATTACGGATCAGCAAGCACAACTCTCTATTTTTTATTTTTTTATTATTTTTTATTTTTTTAGAGGCACAACTCTCTATTAAATTAATAGTTTTTTAGTTTAGTTTACAAGAAATTATTATTAATGATCTATGGAGTAAATGATTTGATTAATGGATCAAACATAAAACAAGTAAAATTAAGATCTTTTATTAAAAAAAAGTAAAATTAAGAAAATATAAATGTAAAACGAGAGACTTCAAACATATCAATTAATATAATTGAATTTATAAATAAATATAAAGTAGTAACCCTCTTAAACTTGATGATCAAGAGAATTAAATGAGAGAGCAACATGTACACATATCTCTCTTGATGGTGGACAAAGTTCATATCGGGTTCGAGTTGATGGACCCTAACTTCACTCTATAGAATTTTTAGGTTGGTCGATCGGGATGGGATCGGTTTTTGGGTTTTAGAAACACATTACTTTTTACGGGTATATATACCAGACCCTAACCCGATCCAAAAAAATTACATCAACCACAATCCGACCTGATTTTTTTGGGTTTGATAAATGCATACTCGAATCCGCCCAAAAAAAGGGGTTGGGTTTCGGTACCCGGCAGTCAGTTTTACAGGTTCTAGTCTCTCTATTATTATTATTAAGAAGATTTTCTTATATAAAAAAACATGTATTATCTTGACATTAATTCCCAAATCCGTGACAAAGACAAGAAGTCACATGGATCTATGCTATTTGGCCAAACCAAAACCAACACTATTTGGGTTTCAATCATACATAATTTCGTTCTTTATTTTCATTTGATTCATAACATTCATAACAAATAACCAACCCACTATCAATAATCACATCAAATTAAGCACATTAAAAGCTGACAGTTTCAGCCCGAATTATTTGAGTACTCAAAATTCGATTCACGTTTTAACGAGTTTAGACAAAATATATTATGCTTATTCAAGTCTGATCAAATTTGTTAAGTAATAAGAAGTGTAGACCAAGACAAACAACCCTTGTACTCAACACCCATCTTCCCTATGAAAACTCACATCCACACTCTTTAATGATATAGCTAGCTCAAAATGGTCTAGTTGACCGGTTAAAAAACGCATGTATGTTTATCGCTCCACTTTTTGCCTCTAAAACTATCGGGTTGAGCTAATGATAGTCCATGTGATGAAGACGAGCTGAAATCCCTCACATTTCATTAGGGCATGATATTAAAAGGTTGGACCCGTGGGTCGGTGGCCCATTTTTCAGCTCTAGTTATGAGTTACATTAGAATTAGGTATTATCAACTTGATCAAAAATTCATATTGTCAGTACTACACCGGTATAGGCTATACGTGTCTTTGAGAGCTTGTAATTATGACCCAAATCCATGAACACTTAAAGCTCAACTGACATTTTTGAAGGTTCAATCAATATGTGCATAAGATGGATTCGATCAATTGGCATGTCATATTTGAAAAACCCCACACATTTCACATGTAAAACCCACAATGGCTACTAATTTGCACTTCTACTAAGTCGAATTCACACCCAAAACTCGAACTGTTAGCCCCGGAAGACTGATCTACCTTTACCACCACATGTACAACATTGATTAGTTTGTGAAATAGAGCTAGTAATAGCAAAACTCCAAATTCCACACTGCTGGAGACCTATTGGAAGCAAAATATTCTGATCCATTTATATTCCCATTCCCACATGGACCTCCTTATGCCATCCCCAAATGTGCTAAACCTTCCCCTATAAAAACCCTAGCCAACTTCACCATTTTTCACCAACCACAAGCCCAAATCTCAAAAGCCCTCCAACAAGAGTACTACTCTTTTTGAGTTTTGAGAGCAAAACTCCAAAAAATGGCATCAAAGTCCATAGCAACAACTGCCCTTCTCCTCTCCCTCAACCTCCTCTTCTTCACCATGGTCACTTCCACCTCTGTCCCTTGCCCTCCACCACCCGGAAAGGCCCGTCCGTCCCCGTCATCACCGTCCTCTCCGGGGAGAGGCACGTGCCCCCGGGACACCCTTAAGCTGGGTGTTTGTGCCAAGGTTTTGGATGGTTTGGTCAATGTTGTTGTCGGGACGCCGCCAAAGAAACCTTGTTGCAGCCTCATTGATGGATTGGTTGATCTTGAAGCTGCTGTTTGTCTTTGCACTGCCATTAAAGCTAATGTTTTGGGCATCAACTTGGACATTCCAATCTCATTGAGCTTGTTGCTCAACTATTGTGGCAAGAAGGTTCCACATGGCTTCCAGTGTGCTTGATTGTTCCTATGATCATCATCTTCTTGGCTTGGTCTTTTGTTCATTGTTCATTTTTTATATATTGTGGTTGAATCTTGATTGTTGGTTAAGGTTTTGTTGTTGTCATTTGTTGTTTTGGTGGAGGGATTAGGGTTTTGTGCCTACCCTTCTCAGCTCTCATCCCTATGTAGCCTCATGAGCTCCACATGAGAATATGGACAGTTCAAGGTTGTAATAATCAAATTTATTTTATTTTTCTATTTTTTATGAATACATATATGTGTCTTCGTATCAACTTACAATTTAACGATCTTAAAGTTGCATGCACCCCTCACATCAATTTGGTGCATTTCAGAAAACAATTTCATAGGTGCTAACCTTAAAATGTCTGGGTGTAATAAAAGAGTTAAAGTGTCAAATGTCTTTATCCTCTAATTGTTTATGTATATCATGTTCGATTCTCCGACTATTTTCTAAATTAAGATTGATCGCAATGGTTATTTTGATAAAAATTTACGGACATTCTAACTTTCGTTTGGTCTCATGTTTTGCACATACATTAGATTATTGGGCACAATGATGAGATCAAAGTGTAAAGATTAATTATAAAAAAGGTAGTTAGACAATATGATATACTTATATAGTTGGAGGAATATTATAACATTAATCATCAATTAAATTTGTTGGAAATGTGTGATGAATATGAACAGGTCAACTCAAGAAGCTATTTGTGCACTTTTATTGTCCGCGTGGTTGGATCAAAACTCCTGAATTCTTCGAGTTCGAGGATTGAAATAGACGAACATACCCATCAAGTGAAAACATGTACGTGCGTGTATCTTGAAATCTATCTTGGACGTGAGAATAAAAATCTTTACCACAAAGATAATATGTACGCCTATTTGAAGAGAATATAAAGAATGAGAAAGTAATAATAATAACCAACTAACCTTTTCTCCATGTAATGATGAAATATTTATACTCACAGTGATATTAGTCTTTTCTACTACTATGAAACTTAAACTTACATCTCTCATGTGCACGTGTCGGGCATCAATCATGTGAACGTGTCGGGCATCAATTGGTCACTTGAGTTTATGCACCAAAGTAAGTTTTCTACTCCCTTGAAATAAATACACATGCATGTAAAACTTGCATAGCTGTATATACATGTCTGATGAGAAATGGTAATGTGGACGCCAAACTCGAAACCCAACCTCATTTTTACAAAGAATCCAACTATTTTTTTGGGTCTTGCTGGATGAACCCGCTCAATTTCGGGTCGAACTCTGATTAGGCTATTTCGACCCGAAACCCATATAGATCAAGTATGATCTAATCTTCCCACCACATGCACAACATTATTTAGTTTGTGAAATAGACAAATTAAATAAAATTAATATACAAGTAGAGTGTACTATAGCATAAAATACCAAATTTCACATTCCTGGAGACCCTGGAAGCAAAACATTCTGATCCATTTATATTCCTATTCCCACATGGGCCTCCTTCTGGCATCTCCAAATGTGTTAAATCTTCTCCTATAAAAACCCTAACCAATTTCACCATTTTCACACAAGCCCAAATCCAATAAGCCCTTCAACAATTTTGGAGTGTCTTTTGAGAAAAAGGAGCAAAAATGGCATCAAAGTCTATTGCAACAACTTCCCTTCTCCTCTCCCTCAACCTCCTCTTCTTCACCATGGTCTCTTCCACCTCTTGCCCACCACCACCACCACCCGGCAAGGTCCGGCCGTCCCCGTCATCGCCATCGTCTCCGGGGAGAGGCACGTGCCCTAGGGACACCCTCAAGTTGGGTGTTTGTGCCAAGGTATTGGATGGTTTGGTCAATGTTGTTGTCGGGACGCCGCCAAAGAAACCTTGTTGCAGTCTCATTGATGGATTGGTTGATCTTGAAGCTGCTGTTTGTCTTTGCACTGCCATTAAAGCCAACATCTTGGGCATCAACCTGAACATTCCAGTCTCATTGAGCTTGTTGCTCAACTACTGTGGCAAGAAGGTCCCATCTGGTTTCCAGTGTGCTTGACTCATTCCCTAGCTATCAACTTCTTGGCAAGGTCTTTAGTTGCTTGTCAATTTTTTTGGGTACTTGATTGTTGTTTTGGTGGAGGGAAGGTTTTGTGCCTTTCCTTCTCTGCTCTCATCCTATGTGGCCTAATGGCAAGGCTATAATGATAATAAAAATTATTTCAAAAATGTGTATGTTGCCTGAAAAATGGTCAAATAGATTCCAAACTTGCAAAAAGTCACCAATTTAGTCCATGAACTTTGGAAAAACTAGATAAGTATCTGGTTCAAATCATGAACAAAATCAATGACTTTCTGAAAGTTTATGGATTTGAGTGACCATTTTAACTTCATTGTCATCATTATATCATCAATAGACCAAATCATAATCAAGAGTGCAAGCAAGTATCAGAAGATCACATAGTGTAAACATGAAATATGCATCTTATATTAATGAACAAGAAGGTGATTAAAACAAAGCCAGACATGTCAATCTGTTTGAAGATATTGATTCCAAGAACAGGTCGGCAAGACCCATTATTTAAAACTGTTTCAAGATCCAAAGGCAAGCAATTAAACAGAAAAGAACGCATATCTGAAACAACAATAGCCGCATGCTCCCTTGCAGCCTGATCTAACTATGGCTCCCCGCCAAGCTCCACTCGTAGGTTGTCGTATGGATAGACTTTTGGTGTCTGGTGACAAAATTGAGATAAATCATCAATAATCAGAATCCAAAGTTACATAATCCAAAACACAGAGTAAGCATGGCAGTAATGTGAAATGAATGCATACAAGTAAAACTTGATAGTAATGTTGGAAAATCAATACTTGGAACTCCGTTTGTTTTCCCATTAATGGTGGCAATGGAAAAAACAAGGCGTAGAAAGACACGTATGAAGTCCATATGATTACTAGATCTCAATCTTCTCAAAATGATACATTTGATTACTAGATCTCAATCTTCTCAAAATGATACATTTAATTAGGCTTTACTTAGTATCCTGCTGTATATATTTTCCGTTCCTCAGAAGTTCTTGTCGTCCAAGATAGAGCCCAGTCAGACCCAAAATATCACTCCCCTCATCCCAAAATGAGTCTTTCACTTTCTCTACATAAAAAAATTGTCCCGAAATGAGTCTCCACCTTCCTATATGATTAGTTAGTTATGCATGAATTATCAACAATATTCCTAAGTTGAGATAGTTGAAACTCTTTTGAGTTTTTTTACTAGGAAAAGCAGATGGGATATAAGCAGCAAAGTCCATCTCTAACTAATAAATCCTTAAATTTTTGGAAATATAGGAAAGTGGACACTCATTTTGGGATGGAGGGAGTGTAATGCACTGGAAAGGATGCATAACTCTCATGATTTGTACTTCTAATTTAATAAAACTAACCATCCAAAATTTGTGTTTAACAAAACGAAAAGTTAAGGGAGTGAATCAACCACAATTAACTGTTATAGTAGCAATTGCATAGAAGCAATTGCATATCTGCAACAACTAAACACAACAAATGCCCAAACAACGAAAACACATCCAACCTCTCAAGTTATAATAATTAAGAAAAAAAAAACATTCCACGATATTGGTTTATCCGATACCCATTTCTCCCGTTGATAGTTAGTACTTAGTAGTTACCTGGTTCATTCCTGAACTACTGTACTCAACTAGTTTCAATTGATAATTATAGATTTTAACAACAAATATAAACACACGTTCACATTAAATTTGGATAAAATGTCATAGACCAAATAATCGTATAAACATAATGGTGAATTCACTGCCCAAATTCATTTGATCTCTCATTGCGAAATTAAAACAGAATTAAGGTCAATTTCACTTACATATGGTATCTTAGAGGCTTTGTCGTTCCAAACAGCCAACATCCCCAATGAAACAAAAAACCCTAATCCTCCACTCAGCCAAGCTAATGCTTCATACTGTTCAAATCAAATCAAATCAAATTAGAACAAAGAAGACTTCAAATTTTTCAAAATCTTCACAAATCGAAAAACCCAGCAAGAAAAATCTCACCTTTCCAACAGTATCGGCGATGCTATCGATGCAGGGTTCGGGAAAGTTCGTACCGCTGTCCCAAAGCAGCTCATCGTTCTCCGGAAGCTGAAGCACCAAACAGATTAAGCAAAATCATCTCAATAACACATCATTTTCGCTTCGATTACAATCGAATCAGCTGTTTTAGGGTTTGAATTTGAAACTAGGGTTTTGTGGAGAGAGAAAGAGGGCAGATGCTTACGGGTTTGTCGGGGACGATGTGTTTGCCGACCGGTAAGCCCATTCCGGCGCGATGGCGGAGGGACGTGGCGACGGATCGGCGAACGACGCCGTTTCCGGCCATGATTCGCGACGCGACGTTGCTCAGTTGGCCTGCCATTTTCTTCAAGCTTGTCTGTGTTTTTCTCTGAGCTCTGTGAATGGCTCTATTTGACACAAACTGTTGGGAGTGAAATGTGAGGAAACGATGTCGTTTAGGTGTTAACAAGAATTTGGGCCTTTTGGGTCTACCAAGCCCACTATTGTTGCATGAAAGATAAGCCCATTAGAGCTTGTCTGGTCTTCTTAGTTTGTTAGCTCTAAATTATTACTAGAACTGATCATTCGAGTTTCAGATTTTGGATCGAAGAACGTATAATCGTACTTGAACCGAAAACTAATTTGCTTCATTTTTCTTTCTGAATCTATAAAGATATGTGATGTGACTGTTTCCGATGGTCTACTGAGCACACTAGGATGTTGTCGTCTTCTCTACGTCTCAAGGTATTTTCTTAGTGTGGAATTCTTCCGGTATGAAGGTCTCTCCTCTATGCCAATAGACTTTTGTGCCTTCCTTCTCATTCTTTGTATATATGGTCTCGTAAGTTCTAAACTTTCAAAAAGTCACCAATTTAGTCCATAAACTTTGGGAAAGTCAAAAGGGGTCGTGGACTAAATTGTTCACGTGATGACGACATGGACTAAATTGACCAAAAATTTGGCGTTCATGGACTATACCGATGACTTTTTTAAAGGCAAGGGATATGAGTGACCATTTTTCCTTCCTTGCCAACATGATTCTAGATTCTCAGAATCAAGTGTGCAAAGCCAATATCTGAAGATCACATTGAGTAAACATGAAATATGTGCATCTCATATTAAGGATCAAGAAGGTTAATAAAACAAAGCCACACATGTCAAATCTGTTTGAAGAGGTAAATTTCCCATTATTTAGAATTGTTTCGAGATCGAAAGGCAAGCAATTAAACAGAAAAGAATCGCATATCTTAAACAACAATAGCCGCATGCTCCCTTGCAGCCCGATCTAACTATGGCTCCCCACCAAGCTCCACTCGTAGGTTATCGTATGGATAGACTTTTGGTGTCTGGTCAAAATTAGAACAATATTCAGAATCCAAAGTTACAAAATCCAAAACGATGAGCCAATAATGTGAAATGAACACATACGAGTAAAACTTGATAGAGCCGAACCAGTGAAAAAAAATAACAAGGTGTACAAAGATACAAATGAAGTCCATATGATGACTATATCACAAAACTTAATAAATCTAACATCCCTAGCTTGTGTTTAAGAATCAAAAAGTTTATGGAGTGAATCAATCACAATCGACAGAAAGCTTAGACTATGCTACCATTTCTTGCATTGAGGCAATTGTGTATCCGCGACAACTAAATACAACAAATGCACAAACAACAAAAACACCTTGAGAAAAAAGAAAAATTCGACCATATCGGTTTATCCGTAGCTATTCCTATGACTGATAGTAGTTACATGATACATGTCCAAACTGATAAGCTCAACTAGTTCCAATTGATGATTATTGATTCTAAATAACAATGTCTACACTCCATATAATGGTGAATTTACAGCCCTAATCGGTTTGATCTCTTATCGCAAAATCAAAACAGAATTAAGGTCAATTTCACTTACATATGGTATCTTAGAAGCTTTGTCGTTCCAAACAGCCAACGTCGTCAATGTAACAAAAAACCCTATTCCTCCACTCAGCCAAGCTAACGCTTCGTACTGTTCAAAGATAATCGAATCAAATTAGAACAAAGAAAACTCCAATTGTTTCAAAATCTTCACAAATCGAAAAACCCAACAAGAAAAATCTCACCTTTCCAACAGTAGAGGCGATTCTATCGATGCAGGGCTCGAGAAAATCCGTACCATTGTCCCTCATCAGATCATCGTCCTCCACAAGCTGAAACACCAAACAGAATAAGCAAAATTAGCTCAATAACACATCATTTTCGTTTCGATTAAATCGAATCAGCTGTTTTGGAGAGAGATAGGGGGCAAATGCTTACGGGTTTGTCGGGAGGGACGTATCTGCCGACCGGTAAGCCCATTCCGGCGCGATGGCGAAGTGAAGTGGCGACGGATCGGCGAACGACGCCGGATCCGGCCATGATTCCCGACGCGACACAGCTCAATTGGCCTGCCATTTTCTTCGAGCTTGTTCGTAAAAGTTTTGAATAATTGTTTGTATATATTCATTGAGAGTGATGATCTAACAATATCACCACAAAGGTAGGTGATGATCAAACAATTCAAAATACAAAAATAACAGAACTACAATATAGGAGAAAATAAAGGCTCTATTTCAAACAAACTGTTGGGAGTGAAATGTGACTAAACGATGTCATTTAGATGTTAACAATTCAAACACAAGTAGATATAGCTTGTAACTTTTGCAAGTTCAACATAACCCGAAAAAGACCTAGTAAACCGTAACATAACCACCAAACAAACCAAATCCAAAACTTGACAACATTAGACCCAAATCACATCACATACATTTTTACCTAAAGTCCCAACTGGCTCTGCACTTCCAAGATAGTCTTCGCCGAATCCCTAAGCTTCTGCGCCTCCTCTTCCGTCAGATGCACATTAGTCACGCCCAACACACCGCCCCTACCAATCTGCGCCGGCAAGCTCAAGAACACATCACCGCCATCAATGCCGTAGAACCCTTTGGCGAGCACCGAAACCGGATGTATCTTACGCTGATCGCGCAGTATGCTTCGAGCCAAGTTCGCGACAGAGTACCCGATGGCCCAAGAGGTGTAGCCTTTGAGGTTGATAACCTCGTACGCACTGTCCACGACTTCTTTGTGGATCTTCTCGAGGGTTTCTTTCTCATACGCGATTTGCTGCTTCTCGAGAAAGCTCAGAACTGGGACTCCTCCGACGCTTATGCTTGACCACAATGCCACAGAGCTGTCGCCGTGTTCTCCGATTATATAAGCCTTAGATTATCACAAACAAGAAGTCAATATTCATGTGTGACCCAAGAACTACACATAGTAACCAAATATTAGCAAATGTGTCTCAAGGTTTTTGGGTAAATACTTGATATAATCACATTTACATTATTTGAACTTTTGAACTGCATTTAACACTACAAATCAAATAAGAAGCTTCAATGTATAACCTATAGTTTTGTGAATCCAAAATTTTGACAAAACCTATCTAAAAAGGCAGTCCATTTATTTACCCAAGAATGCAATCAGAGTTTAATAACCAACTTTTTTCATAAAAACAACTGATTTTTCCGTGAAAACAACCAATCTTTTACTGTAGAAATTTACTCTAATGTGTAAAAAAAATTAGGGTATGGAAAATTTTCAATCATTACAAAAACATTTTTTAAAGCAATTACTAAGCAAGCATTCAATCCTTTTACCTTATGTCATTTGCTTATGTGGCAGCATATAAGAGGAAACGTCAAGGCTTATAATCACTCATAAGTGTTACCAAACAAGCCCTGAATCATGTCGGTTGCTACCTCATTGTAGAGGTAGCAATTTGGACCCGAATCTACGGGTGCCTGACAGTTGACCCTACTTTTACCCGACCCTAACCCAACCCAAAGTTGGTCAGATCGGGTTGGGTGAATCCGTGAAATTCCATGTATTTTAAAACCCAAAACCCGACCTTAATCCCACCAAACTCGAAAAACCCCTTTAGGACCGGGTACCCGACCTTAAATTTGACCACTCTACGTCATTGGAAGAAAATAAATGTTAATTTGCGACGTGACAAACTCTATAACTAATATATTATTTCTCACATATGTGTGTGAAAAAACTAGTAATTTGTAACACATTCAAGCATCACTTTCACTAGAAAGTACAAAAAGAACACACACTCCACTTTGCAATAAGCCAATAACCCAATTTGCTCAAATATACATATATAAATAAATATAAATGAAAAAAAATACTTAAAATGTAAATATACTCACTTGAACATCCTGAGCGTTGACGTCGAGATGGTCCGCGATCAAGAACCGAAACCGCGACGAGTCCAGATTCGTACCCGACCCGATAACCCGATTCGTCGGAAACCCAGAAAGCTTCCACGCCACATAAGTCAACACGTCCACCGGGTTCGACACGATCACCAGAATCGTCTCCGGCGAGTGCTCCACCAGCGGCGGAACGATGGCCCTGAAGAGCGCCACGTTCCGCTGCAAGAGGTTGAGCCTGGACTCGCCGGGGATCTGCCGTGCGCCGGCGGTGACGATGCAGAGGTCGGAGCCTGCGGTGACGGCGTAGTCGACGGAGGCGAGGATCTTGGTCCGGGGGAGGAAGGCGGCGGCGTGCTGGAGGTCGAGCATCTCGCCGCGGAGCTTGTCGGGCTTGGCGTCGACGAGAGCGAGCTCGTCGGCGAGGTCTTGGGTGAGGATGGTTTGGGCTATGGCCATGCCGACGTTGCCGGCGCCGACGACGGAGACTTTGGTGGTGCGGTGGTTGGGGCAGGGAGGGGCGGTTTGGTTGATGGGCCTGAAGAAGGCCTGGCTGAGGTCAAGCCCACCAGGGCCCAATGAGGAGCTTGAAGGTGTTTTGTGCATGGACATGGTGGTGGTTGTGATTATTTTAAAAGAAGTGTTGTTTGAGTTGTGATGAGAGTTTTGGTTTCATTGCTTGCATTTTATAGTGTTGTGAATTGGTCATAGAGTGGAGAAGATAGGGGATGGAGTGTGATTTTTGGTTAGCCCAAATACTTTTTTGTTTTGTCTTAAAAGAGACATCAGCGGAAGGGACACTTTTAAGTCATACTACACTCAGCTAAACCTGCATATTCGAATCGTAAAGGACCATGTGGGAGACATTTCTTTCATTCAAGTTTTAAAGCAATTGTATTTCTCGAGAGTTAACATGTACCTTATTTTGTGCACTTATGTTGTCTTTTTTTCTCGTGTATCTGAAATGATACTCGTCTAGATCCTTTTCAATTATTTATCACATTTTTATGGCCAAGACTCAAGATAATTTACCAATGTAAGTGTAACACAACGTTAATTAATTCGAATCCCATATTATTATTTTTGCTTTATTGGATGAAAACTAACTATGTATATCATTCTACACTTTCTTATTTTATTATTGTTGATTTTGAATTAGGTACTAACCAAAAGCTTAAGCATTGAAATGTTCCCAAAAGCTATAACTTAAGTTCCATCTCCTCATGGACCAATTGTCATCAATGTTGTTTCTTATTACCCAAGGCTGCTAGAGGAAACTTGTGGCCTCAAAGAACTTGTGGAATGGTTTATAGACTTGGCTATTGTAAACACCGACTAATAATGGCTTTGAATTTCTAGAATACACTAGAACCTGAAGTATTGGAATCATTTATAGCTTTTACAGGTAAAATCCTAGCTATAAACACTTGACAATATAGCTAGCTAGTAGGTCGAGTTTTGAATTTGGTCGAGATTTTTAGGCTTAAGAGGAACTTCCGCAAAGGATGTGGATTTTCTAACTCCGTCAAAATTTATATCAAAACTCATTTTTTTTGTTATCGATTATAAAATTATGACTTCTCGTGCGGAAGTCGTAGGAGCAAATTTACTCATATGAAAATGCCTTTGGCAGGAGCCTTGTTTGGAAGGGTTTTAGGTTGACCTAGGTTCATTTTTCTTCATTGTCGATTCTATGGTTGTCCCATCTTATTTAGCATACAACAAGGACATAACGGTAACTTATCAACTCTTATAGGAATTGCATGAGCAAATTTACTCACATTAAAATGCCTCATGCATGTGTCAATTGTCTGAAAGGCTTTTGGTCGACCCACAACCCTTTTTATACTATACTGTTTCTTCAAATGTCAGTTATCCTCCAACATCGGCATAATGATAATTTATTATCTCATTACAGAAATTGGATATGCAAAGGCCTCTGCGAGCCTTTTTGCAAAAGCCAATTGTCTCTAATGAGTCATTTGGTCAAACAATTGTGGTTGTAATTTCCTACAAATTCGCTTATATGAAATGTCTATAAGGAGGCGAATGGAGTAACCAAACAAGCACTTTGTAGGTTGTCGACGTACACAAATGTGATTCGCAATTCATGTAACACTTATAAGGAGGTGATTAAATGAACCAACCAAACACTCTTTAGCTAGGTTATATAGACGAACACAAAATAGTACAATATTCTTTTGTCGAGTGCAGTTGTGGCGGAGGGAAGTGTGTGCACCGGGACACGTGGAGCTGCAAGAGAGACTCGCTCCGTACCCATGATCTCATGCATCGCGATGCTCCAACTTTTGATACAGCCGCTTACGTGGTGTTGCAATAGAGGGTGGTGGCATGAGTATGATATGGTGCTTCGCGGCCAATACTCATTCCGTGCTCCCGGACACGAGGAGCTGCAAAATTGGGCAGAGTTTTTTTTTTGTTCTTGTGTGACGCGACCTACCTTTCCTACGTGCAACTGGCCACGCGAAATACGATGAAGGTTAAATCTTTTCAACCCAAACAAATACCTTTAGCAAGGAGTTCGTATCTCCACCGTTGAATACGATGGCTGTAGAGAACATTAATTACATTGCCGAACATAAGTCATGCCGCATAAAATTCCCATCAAATTTCAGGCCATGTCGAACAAATGCGTATAAACTTGCACATTTCCTATGTGAACCCTAAACCTTTAATTAGTATTATGCATTTTTCTATATCGGGGTAAGGTTTTAAGCCAAAAAAATCTGACCCGGAACCCGAATCGAAATTTGACCCAATCAGAAAAATACAAACCCATCACCCATTCTCGTGTGCTTGAGAGTCCGAGAGTACTAACAGAGGAAGGAGGCGACAATGGAAGCTGCGACGGAGCTGGAGCGAATCCAGAACCAGATACTTGATCGGATCTCGAAAATTGAGGTCACTCACTTGTCGGACCATTTCTCCGACTCTCTTCGCGTCTCCTCCGCCGATGACGGCGACGGCACCACCGAGCCTCGCCTCTCCGCCATTCTCCGGCAAAACGGAGTCAATGACTTCTTGTTCAAGAGAGTACCGTTCGATTACTACGATTGGACACTCGAGGCTCGCAGAGACGTCCTCAACGCCTCCTCCATCCACCATCTCTGCAAAAGCATCGTTTTGGTACAATCTATTTTAGAACTAGCAATTTTTAGTTCATGTCTTTGTTTTACAATTTTAGCTCTGATAATTGTTCATGTCATGTTAGATGTTAAATAGTTAAATATGTGTTATATGATTAAACATAAACACATGTTTAATAATCATGCTCAAATATTGATTATAAACACAACATGTTTGTAATTGTGTTGGCCTGTTGTGTTCGTCTCGGCTTTGCCTCAACCGAGTGATCGGAGAAGAGGTGAGTTGCAGTTGATGCTGCTCCGATTCTTTGCTTCTGCTCTCTTACCTTAGGTGCAATAGATTAGGATGATTTTTGTAGGGATGTGAATGACAAAGATGAGATGAGAAGTAAGTAAATTAGAGTTGAGAGACGGTTATAAGAAGAGATTAAGTGATTCACTAGGATATGATTTAATGATACTAAATTACTATTTTGACATTAATCGTGTTGTGTTTGTGTCGGGTTGTATGTTGCGTCCCAAATTGCCAGCTCTAGGTTAAATTAGAACCTCGTATATTGGTGGATTGTGGCATGAGGACTAAAATGCGATACCCTTATTAGGGCTAGCAATGAAGGATTAGTGGGATTTTATTGTTGATTTGTGTTTGGAGTTTGAAATGAAGACGATTTTGCTTGTAGAATGTTGATGGAATTGGTGAAATAGACTTGTGCTAAAGGCTTGTTCTGTGATTACTAAGCTCTATTGAAGTTTAAAAGTTGGTTGGCATTTTTGTTATAATCACAGAGAAGCTATGGTAAAAGGTACTGGTGATTGCTCCAGAAAGAATTGCTGATAAAGGCATAAAGCTCAAATTTTTATAACAGAAGAGCGATTGGGGGTAGTTATTATTATCAGTGTGTGACCAATTATTGTTACGCAATTTGGAAGTATTTGAAATTTTTATGCAATTTTTAGCTCTTACTTTGTTTATGGCATTGGAAATTAGATAAATCAGTTTGGAGTTAAATTAGACGATCATTTTTTGGGGGATTTTGGCATGAGGAATAAATGTGATACTCTAATTAGGGCTAGCAATGAAAATAATGAGAATTTATTGTTGTATAGTATTTGGAGTTTGAAATGAAGATATTTATGATGTACTAGTGCTAAAGGCTTGTTTGTGATTATTGAGCACCATAGAAGTTCAAAAGTAGATTAGCGTTTCGGTTACAATTACAGAGAAGCTATGGTAACCGGTACTGGTGATTGCTCCAGAAAGAAGAGATGATAGAGCTCATATTTTATGACAGAAGAACAAGTAGGGGTAGTTATTATCAGTGTGTGACCAAAACAATTTGGTTGTATTTTTAAAGTTATAGTTGCTGAATGATGTTACGCCAGAACTAAAATTTCTTTACTTTCATCAGGTCAATACGCAGGCCCCTTCCAATGTTATTGATTGCAGTGATCGGAACAATTCAAAGTACTATGTTGTTGTTGTTCAGGTACCTTGTTTTCTTTTATCTACTCATGATTTGCTGTCTGTCCTGTTTTGTGACTGATCATGCATATGGTTTATTATTTTCATTTTCTTGATGAATTGCAGTATACTGCTCGGTTCAATGCTGAAGCTGTTAAAAACTTTCTGTATTCACTCAACAATGGCAAGATACCAAAAAAGAAATTCAATTGTAAGTTATCCCTCTGTTGACAAAAAGCTTTTGTATGTTCTTATAGCTATTTTCTCATTATTTGGATCACAAGTGATGTATACCAAATTTTGATTGAACTGACCGTTTTGAACTTGCTTCTTGTTGTTAATTTTATTTATCTCCAATGGAGGCCAATGATGGGAAGTTATATACGACAGTGATAGTGCCATTAACAGATAAACTACCAAGTAAAAATCCAATCGCAACATTTTTTTTCCCGGAAAAAATGATATGTTTGTTAATACCTTTTTTTTTTGGGGATGGTTTCATATCTTAAACTTGTCATCATTTGCTACAAGCACATGTCATTTAATAATCACTGCAAAACATCTAGAGAGTAGAATACTTGAGCTGCAATGTTGAAAAAGGAAGAGTAGGAATAGATGGATAAGTAGTCATAAAGCTATCAAGTTTTAAATCAGTATTTCATTGATGCGGCAAACGTTTATTCTCCTTCTTGAATATGCATAAAACTTGATTGTCCTGACATATGTTGCATATCTAGGTCACTGCCATGTTCTTGTTTTCTTCGGCAATGAAGCATATGGTTGGGGCTTATCCCCTAAAGGGAAGGGGAGGCAACAAGAATAGTTTTAGCGGTGACACTACCCTTCAGAGCATTCATTTAAACTCTCTTATCATGATTCATGGTAATTTAGAGGATTATGCCCAACTCTGAGATTTCTTTGTTGATTTGGCATACTGCTTTATGAATCCCACAAAAACTGAGACTGACATGAGTCTCTTCTGAAACCCTTACCTTAGAGATCAACTATCTGATCTTTCTATTATATTATTCATTTTACAAATCACCGTGGCTTTCATTTAAATGTGCCTTTATGTGCTCAGATTGGACTTCATAGTAGTATTTAACTTCTTCTGTAATGTGTTTAAAACAAAACGTATGGTTGCCTTTGCACGTGCATTGCATTTTTTGTAACAATTATGAAAAATGGAACTGATTTTGACTTTTTTTTTTCTGTGAGATTGGATGCTTCTTTTGTGCTGCAATCTGCATTTCAATAGGCAGTTGAAATAAGTAGCTGATATTTTCAATCCATATTAAGCAATCAACATTTTATTTGGGATGGTATACTGATTCTTATGATCCATGCAGTGAGGCTAGCTCCTGAGGAGGCGTCAGCGAAGTTGACTGGATATGAGCACAACGGAGTTACTTGTATTGGCATGAAGACCGATATTCCGGTAAATATATTTCTGTCATTATTTGGAAGGCCTATGATTTTCTTGGGATCAAATAATTTTTTAGCCAATATCCATTGTTTCATTACAAATATAATTGTCAGAACAAAATTTAGTTTATATACTGAGACTTAAGTAGAGATATCTTATACGATTAACAAATAATAGAAAGACAATGACAATTATACAGAACCATAAATTCCTTAAATTAGCTCCTACCTTTCTGACATGTTATAGGTTTTCTCGAGCCTGTTAGAGGTCTTGTTGTAGTACACATGCACTAGAAGCATCTTTTAGACAGCAGAAATGTATTCTGGCATGCTCGATATATATGATTGGCTTGGCAGATACACATCTCTCTCCTGCCTACAGCCATTGTAGGCTGGTTTACATACACTGATGTTTCAATGCTCTGGAGGAGCAACAGAATGCTCTTTATATTTGTCATCTGATGGCAATCATGTTCATATATTGTATCCTGCCAACCAGTACGACAGCTGTTGGATTGGTTCCTTGTTCCATATATCATTCCTTGTCAAAATTCTAGCCATGTTGGTGGTCCTCTGTATTAATTGTTGTCACATTATGCTGCTAAAAATGGCATTGGAAGTTGGGAAATGAGAATAATGTGAGAGCAAATCTTATTAGGTGTTTTATGGCGAAAGGAACACTGCATGTGTATTTTTGTGAACAAGCATATGGAGATGATGATTGTGTACAAATGATGATAAATAGTGCTTTCAATCGTTGTTTGATGCCAATTGCCATTTCTCACATAGTGCATGTTACTAGCTAGAAAAGAGTAGTAGAATAGTCTGACATAGTGCATGTTACATGCCATCAACAATGCATGACATGATATTCAACTATATATCTTTGAGAAACCGCCCGGGATCTAAAATTCTCGTGTTAAGCTAGAACAACTCTATGTCAGTTGATTCTCCCGTGTTCAGTGATGCATGTGATTGTGTGTACTCGATGTTGCTAACGGGATAAACTATGGTTTCTTTCAGGTGATTTTGGACGAAGCAATTGTGAAGCTGAATCCCGACTTCTTCTGGTTAGGTGGCGGCGAGATCGATCTAAAGCTAGGAATTAGAACCTCCGAGTTCATCAACTCCGTTAAACCATTCATCGTCAGCTGTAGCGGTTCTTGAGAACCACA
The DNA here is from genome assembly GCA_036897485.1 of Pelargonium nanum. Classification (NCBI taxonomy): domain Eukaryota; kingdom Viridiplantae; phylum Streptophyta; class Magnoliopsida; order Geraniales; family Geraniaceae; genus Pelargonium; species Pelargonium nanum. The sequence goes on along the minus strand of JAYMTF010001999.1, from coordinate 1,093 downwards.
TGGAACATGCTATTAAATTAACCAGACAACATCTTGCCGGATGCTAGGATGGCATGTCTGGTGTTGCCAAGTTGGTCAATTATCAGAGAGAGCTGCAAGTAGAAGCTTTAGATGTTTGTGAATTTTGGAACAAAAACTATCCATTTCTTAGCATACATATACATACAGTTTATGTGTATTCATATTTTGTTTGGACAGTTTTTGCAGATGGAAATTTATGAACCAAAGAGAGTGTGATTGCATGGCAAAGGTGGTGACACGAGGGCTTAAAATGTGTAATCACAATCAAAATAGCATTGCATGTTGGAGGAGATGCACTTGTTTTATTGGAATTGATGTTCTTAGATATGGTCACATGTAGGACTAATGATAGTTGCTTAACATATGAATTTATTTTTGTTGTGTCTTTGCACTTACAAAGTATTGGAGAATATCTGAGTGTCAGTAGAATCTGATTCAAGAGTTTAAAGGACTGAGTTGGAAGTAGAGCTTGTAATTTGGACCTGAATTTACTGGTGTCCCGACGTATTGGAAAATACCTGCATTTTTTACGGGTTCAGTTATGCGAAATAGATTTGATCAATTTTTGAATTGGTCGTACTAACATAAGTATGCATGTTTTATACACAATCTGCATGCATTTTTTTCGTAAATACATGACCGGAATGAGAATTGCAAGTTTTAGTTGGAACCAATAACTTTTAGAATAATTACGTATTTCGACTCAACTATGAAGTCTCAAAACACAACAATGTTTTTTTTACTTTCATAACATTTACATTTCTGCTGCAAAACCATCGTATTAAACCGAGAAATTTATACTTCATCAAGTGCTTTGCACACAACATTTTTTTATATTTAAATACTCTTCATATTCCAAAATAAGTGTCTTGTATATTTTACATTTTCGTCTCAAAATGAACGTTATTTTTAAAATTAAAGTAAATTAGAATACATGAATTACTATTATTATAATATATATTATTTATTGAATTTGTAACAACACATATTCATAAGAATACGATAAACGACACTAACTTCTCGTGCGCAGAATATTAGCTATGCAAGAATGTTATGATATATATATATATAT
>JAYMTF010001998.1:0-20158 GCA_036897485.1 Pelargonium nanum | reverse complement strand
ACATGTCGCACAAAGAGATTGTGTATTTCCTTTATAATATATATATTAGATTAGATTAGATTTTTCTTTTTTCAGTCTCAAAATAATATTGTAATGCAAATTCCAAACAAAACAAAAAAAAAATATTGTAATGCAATTATTTGTATACAATGATAGCTTAACTAATTGAACTAATGAGATATGACACATTACTGAAAGTTCAATTGAATCGCAATATGACACATTAATAAGTTGTGATTGAGTCAAATTTAACGTATATATCTGATGAATAATATATTGCTCAATATATATTGTGTCTCGAGTCATTTGATGAGCACACATGATCAATTCACTATTATTTTTGCATACATACAAGGAATAATCAAAGACGATTCTAACGTTTTACAAAAAGTAGGAGTGTTATCCTTTTATTGTTCTCTTAACATGTTTACAAGTTCAAATAACTAGACACAATGAATTGAAGTAGTGCAGAAGTGTTTGCTAGCTTTGAACATATAGCAAATAAATGTTGTTGATATAAAATGTGGCATAATAAAATACGATTCTCTCCTTACGAAATGATTTAAGAATAAGGTAGTTGGGCTAAAGTGGCATGTGTAACTGGATTCGAGATCTTCACTAAAAAGTTGTTATATTGATCACACACTATTACAACACACACTTAACCCAACGTCCTTAAAAATGCCTTGAACTCGAGATTGCAGGGTTGTGCACAAGTAGTTCTCTTCACGATCTCCATTGGTATAATGTTGTTACTTCAAGGCTCCTATGATGTGGCTCCATTTTCTTTTATTCTTTAGGTCCTACGCGTTGACGTAGCGCTTGATGCCATATGTTGTGGGCCGTTTTGGCATATAGTTTTCTAGGTGAGCAATTGTGTGGAGATGGTGTGTTGCAAACTTAACTAAAACATAAAATTGGTAGTTGAAATTTTTATTTTTAATATTATATTTTCTATATTACCTTATCAGTTTCTCAGTATACATGATCAAATTTAATGCCAATTTCGAGATAGGACATCGCAAATGTCGTCCACAATAACCGCATAATCTCAAGCACTTTTGACAACATTTGAAATGACTTGTCCTACATTCAACTTCTTTCCAACCATGCTCCCAAGAAATAAGAATGCCCATGCACAAATTCTCTAACTCGGCCGCAACAATGGAGCAACATCCTACATTTCCAAAATATCTCAGTAACGATGTACCTTTGTCGGCCCGAATCACATCTCAACAGACACGTTTAAGACGTTCTCTTCAATGTATCATTACTATACCTTGATATTTCTCAACGAACAATCTTCCAAATTGTCTTCGACACATCACACCCTCAACACATTCCTCGCCGACTTATCCACACGTGCTAATTAGAGCAAACATGAACTCATGATAGTTCAAACTAGGTGGATGTACAATTTGCAATAGTACATCAAACTATGAGGACATTTTATTTTTCCCCCCAAAACATTTTGAGTAGTAAATGAAAAAGAAACCCACATTGGGGCATAGAACACACAAAGACAATTGCCAACATAAATGTATTGGGTAGGGCTGGTCTAGATTGAGACCATTATATGCAAGCTCAAGATCCATATCATGAAATGATGGCAATTTCTTGTAAACACATCATTGGGCTCCCATGTGGGCCACACTCACCCATCACCATTTATATTCGGTGGGCTAAACTAGGCTACACCCACCAATCTCCCAAAAAATAAAATTATTATTTATTTATTTTATTGAAAAAACGTTTGGGCTATGATCACCAAAACATAAATAAAAACCGGACCTTCCTATTCTAAAAATAATAAATATAAAAAAAGTCCAAGCTAACCAAACCTTATCTCCAAAACCAGTCCCAACAAAGAACCCTTCTCTTCTTCAGATCCAGTTCGATCCCAAACACAAAAAAGCCCAAATCGTCTTCGTCACTATCGACCTGCAAAACCTAGATCTAGCTCGTGCCTTCCAGACACTTGACGATCGGGCCCCGACCTTCCCGTACGGCCCGCAGATCCATTCATAACCGTCCGGTAACAAAATATTCCTAACTCTGGCCCCAATTTTTTCCTCTTCTCGAATCTGTTTTTGATCATATTGTGGTTAGATCTGGTTTGTTTGTCCCGGATTTGCTTTGCTGGGAACTGATTGTTTGATTTTTGTCTTGATTCTGAGATTGTGTTTGAATTTTCGAAGTTGAGATGGTTTTGGTTCTGCGTTTTAGATTCCTAGAGATCGATTTGCAATCCGGTCCCACTGGTCCATCGCAAGGACAGGATCAGTTTGGGACTCTGGATGGAGCCATCGAACGGATCTCATGTGGCGTTGAATTTGTTTTTCGAAGTCTTTTGGGGGTGTTCGTGTTCCTGTCAGACTCAGACACGGATACACAGTTCTGTGAGAATCTGTGTGGTACAAACTCTGAGTGTTGCTATGGATTTACATTCTTGACAGTTACTTGTTGTCATGCTTTGTTCTGTTTTTTGGTTTGATAATTTTGTTAGTTTTAGCTGATTTAAGTTTTCTGAGAAAAGTTTGTAAGTCTACTCTTGATTGCAAGTTTTGGCCTGTTTGAGGGTTTTTGCTCAATGAACCTGTTTGACAATACTTTAGAATAGAAACAAGATAGCTTCCATAGCTTCTAAGAAGTGATTTTTTTTACGGCAAAGTTGTATGTGTTAACTGCTAGGTGGGTTGTATGTGTTACTTGAGATTATACATTCTGCAATTTTGAGTCACATTCAAGCACATTACTTATTAGGTATTTACCTGATTATTCTTAGTTGTAATGAAAACCTTATTCTGCCTTTCTTACTCGTTTCTTGCTATGTCCCTTTCTGCATGAGATGTTTTTTATTGTGTACATTCTTATCTGCTATTTATTGCATGGTTTTTATCATTCCAAACTCTGTTTTTATCTGATTTTCATCTGCCACTCTCTTTTATTGTTTTAGTTAGTTTTGTGCTTATATTTGTTAATAATTTGGGATTAGTGGGTGTTTAGACCTTGTCTAAACTACTTTTTGGAATCCTACAGAGGAGTTCGATTCTTGAGATTGGATGGCAACCCCTGATGAAATCCATGAAAACAATGAACTGGCCATTACAACAATGGATCCAGAGCCTGAGCCAGAGCTAGAGCTAGAGCCCGAACATGAACCTGACCCAGAACCCCAAACACAGCCTAATAAGAGGAGGAAGAAGAAGTCCATAGTATGGGAACACTTCACTGTAGAAACTGTGAGCCCGGGGTGTAGAAGGGCCTGCTGTAACCAATGCAAGCAAAGTTTCGCATATAGTACGGGGTCAAAAGTTGCAGGTACCAGCCACTTGAAGCGCCACATTGCAAAAGGGACCTGCCCAGCTCTATTACGCATTCAAGATAAGAATCAGTTAACTCCATATAGTGCTCCTTCAAAGATGGGCAGCACTGATGCACCAAAACGGCGCTATAGAAGCCCTAGCGCAGCCTACATTTCATTTGATCCGGATCGTTGCCGACATGAGATTGCTAGGATGATCATCCTGCATGACTATCCACTTCACATGGTCGAGCATCCTGGATTTGTTGCTTTTGTTCAGAATCTTCAACCCAGGTTCGACATGCTGAGTTTCAACACTGTCCAAGGTGATTGTGTTGCAACTTACTTGAGTGAAAAGCAGAGCCTGATTAAATTCATTGAAGGAATGCCTGGACGCATTTGCCTTACATTGGATATGTGGACTTCAAGTAAGAGCGTTGGTTATGTTTTTGTAACTGGACACTTCATTGATAGCGATTGGACCTTGCATAGGCGGATTCTGAATGTTGTGATGGAACCATATCCCGACTCAGACACTGTTCTTAGCCATGCTGTTGCTGTTTGCCTTTCCGATTGGAATCTGGAAGGAAAGTTATTTTCTGTCACTTATAATCAGCCATTGAGTGATGCTGGGCTTGAAAACCTAAGGGCTCTACTATGCGTGAAGAACCAACTCATCCTCAATGGCCAATTGACTATTGGAAATTGCATTGCTCGTACACTCAGCAGCATGGCTCAAGCAGCAATAGGGGCAGGGTGTGCCACTGTCAAGAAAATCAGAGATAGTGTGAAGTACGTGAAGACATCAGATTCCCATGAAGAAAAGTTTCTTGAGCTCAAGCAACAACTTCAAGTCCCCAGTGAAAAGATCCTGTCTCTTGATGATCAGAATCAGTGGAACACAACCTACCAAATGCTAGTTGCTGCTTCAGAGTTGAAGGAAGTGTTTACTTGCTTGGATACTGCTGATCCTGATTACAAGGAAGCACCAACCATGGATGATTGGAAGATGGTGGAGATGCTCTGCATATACTTGAAACTTGTGTTTGACGCAGCAACCATCCTCACCACAGCAATTTACCCTACTGCGAATACATTCTTTCATGAACTGTGGAAAGTTCAATCAGAGCTGGCTCGTTCTGTTGCGAGTGAGGACACGTTCATCAGCAGTCTTACTAAATCGATGCAAGAAAAACTTGACAAATACTGGAAGAATTGTAGCCTAGCTATGGCAATGTCAATAGCCATGGATCCTCGTTTCAAGCTGAAGCTTGTAGAGTTCAGTTTCTCCAAAATCTTTGGCGAGGATGCTCCGACATATACAAGGATCGTGGATGAGGGAATTCGTGAGCTCTTTCAAGAATATGTGGCACTTCCTCTGCCTTTAACTCCCACTTATGCAGATGAAGGAAACATGGGAAACAATATCAAGACGGAGGAAAACCATGTGGGAAACCTTCTCTCCGACAATGGACTAACAGACTTTGATGTCTACATCATGGAGACTACTGGGCAGCTGATGAAATCTGAGCTGGATCAGTATTTAGATGAGTCTTTATTGCCCCGTGTTCCTGACTTTGATGTATTAGCTTGGTGGAAACAAAATAAGGTGAAGTATCCAACTCTTTCAAAGATGGCTCGCGATATTTTGAGTATTCCAGTATCAACAGTTACTCCTCAATCGGTATTTGATACAACCGGGAAGGAGATGGACAAGTATCGGAGTTCCTTAAGACCCGAGACGGTTGAAGCCCTTATATGTGCAAAGGATTGGCTCCAGTATGGATCATCAGAAGCATCAAATCCTGTTGCTATGCAGATGGAGTTCTAGATTTATCCTTTTGTGTCATGTCTGTGCAGTTTGGTTACCAGGTCAGTTACCTTAAATTTCTAAATTCAGTTCTTGGCTACCATTTTGTACCATAAAAAACTGATTGTTGGATGCTTGACTTGTGAATTTGATTAGTTAATAGGTTAGTTTCTGTTAGTACTAGCTGTCTCTAAGGTTGGATGTAACTGATGACATGTCTCTCTGAACTATGATCTTGTTACTTCATTGCAAATCCAGAATGATTTGTATGCTTCACAACAATGCTACATTGTTACCTAGGACGTTTTATAAAATGATTGTTCAATGAAGAACAAGTTTTTATTTATTACACTATGATAATGTTGGATCTCCCTAGGGGTGTAAACGGAGCCGAGCCTTAAACGAGCTGCTTGAGTTTAGCTATTTTTTTACCGAGTCGAATTCGAGCCGAGTATAAAAGTGCCGAGCCGAACCCTGACAATTTGAAGCTTGATTCGGCTCGATTATATCCCTAGATCTTCCTCAAACTCTCTAAAATGATGGCTGGGTGGTATTGATGAAAAATTATTCATAGCATTTATTGATTAAAAATATAGTAATGATAGCTCTACATCATTTTAATGCCATGATTAAACAATGGATAAAAGATGGTTTCTCTCCCAGCCTCCAAATAATTACTCTTACAATAGTGGAATCTAAATGGTTAAATCATAATGCATCAACAAACAAGCAAACACTGATCATAGCTCAATCTCAACAACATGAACCCTCTTTTCCTCCTCCGGCATACGATCCAATTTCAGTGTGACCAACCCGGATGAAGATTCATATCCAAATTCGACCTCATTCGAGTCCACAATGCACCTCCTCGGGTTAGCCGATGAGTACGCCCCAAACTTGCCGCAACCTTTAACTTCTATCCTCGCTTTCCCCACCAATTCTGAGCTCTTGTTCTCTACTTTCTCTCCGTCCCTATATCCATCTCCAAACTCGGACAGCCTTGCACCGTCCTTCACTTCATAACTCAGCCCTTCAATGGCTCCACCAGCGTTGTACATGTTGATGAGCCCCAATGGGGCAAAGCTGAATCCGGGTGCCAAGACTTTGATGGGTGTGACAGTGAATATGTCGTGCTCCAAGACCTTGAGGGACACCGGCAAGGCCACGTTGTGAGGTAACGAGATGATCTCGCCACTCCCGTGGCTGTAGAGGACACAGTCACCTTCCCATTCGGGATCCGTGGCTGCAGCTGCTTCAGCAATGAGGTGCACATCTCGTCCCCTAACGACTCCTGTTACAGCCTCGGTGTTGGTGTGGTGGAAGGTGTTTTTCCTCTCTTCGCTGTTCCATGCCGCTCCTTGACAATTGTAGACACCCAACACTCCAGTGTACTTGTTCATGTTCCATATCTTCAACAAACTGAATCCACACAACAAATTTTCAGAACAAGTGACCCAATTGAAACATGTAAACCTAATTGAAAGCTAATGCTTTACCTAACACCATCTCTGGCTGGGTCTGAGAACAAACAATCCCGGGTGGGCCGGCCAGGCAGTCGTGCTCGAAGCACCGACCCATCAGGCAACACAAGCTTCCTAAGTAGCTCAAAGTTGTGCTTTCCAGGCGCATCACTGCAATCAAACAAAAACGGGTCAGTAAACTCAAACCAAACCAACATTGATACCATGTTAAACTTCAGATCTTTAGTGTCCGTCACATAGGATTCATTACCTAACATAAACAGGTCCACCGCTGATAGCCCGGGCGGATGCATGATACTCGGCCGCCGGATGGAAGGAATGGAACATGTCCCAATCAGGCTGCATGAATTCCCCAAGGAACACACTGTTGTATGCAACAGCCGCAATGTGAATGGTGTGTGATATCGGATCGCGAGGATAGAAATCGTCCGATGCTCTCACCACAGCCGTCTGTTTCGAGCTGTTCCAACAAATCATTAGTCATTACATCATCATACGACCAAACAAAAAACATAGCTACATACATTAATCAAGAGACACATTTAGTTACCAGTATAGCGCATCAGTGTTGTGGCTCATGCAAGCGATGCAACCATTATCCGGAAAGTTCCGAGCCACGGACGCATCAAGAGCCTGATGGTACTGCCGGGTCAGCTCGACCCGACCACCCAAACCACTAGCTAGAGTTTCCAATATGCACTGCACGTCCACCTTAACGCCGTCTACACCCGCAGCAGCCAAGTAGCTGTGAAGCTCGCTAAAAAATTTGTACACATTTTTTGGGTTCACAAGCCCCAATCCCTGCACCGCCATTGCATCGCTCTTCCATGTAGGCTCGTTCTCAACCACACCTTTTGACACCATCGGATACTTCATCAACGACCCGTAATGATCCATCTCCGAAACTCCCGGGCGGACCCCACCCCAGTATCCAGTAATCGCGTGCCACACGTACACGAACTTGAGCCCGTGCTTTTCTTTCGCTATGTTCACGATGCTTTTAATCCCAGCCGTTGGATCGTCTTGTGTCTGGAACTTGGCGTTTTCTTTGATCCCGGTCAGCCGGAGCACCGGCTTCTGATCGGAATCGCCGGTGGGTCCGTCGTCTCCGACGGACTGCCAGCCGTCGTCGATGATGACAAATTTCGGCGGCGTCCCGCCGGCGGCGAGGGACCGGAGGCCGTCCTCGACGCCTTCCTGGGTCACCTCCTGGTAAAACGCGTCCCACGTGCACCACCCGAAGTAGTCGACGATTCCGGGGAGCTTCTTCTCGTGACGCTGCCGGAAAGTTTTGAGATGGGTTTTGACGGCCCTGATTGCCTCCGTGATCGTCGCGAACGGGTCAGTGCCGGCGTGGATGTAGACGGAGTGGGGGAACGACGACGCTTTGGTGCTCTCGTCGCCGCTCTCGAGGCAGAGCTCGAGCTCGTCGGCAGCGTTTCCTTGGAGGCAGGCGCGGAACGGGCCGTCGATCAGAGGGAGGAAGACGGTGTAGACGATCTGATTGGACTCGTCTCCACCGTCGGATTCGAGGTGGGACCCATCTTTGGTCTCCAATAGTAAAAACTGGGTCTCTAGAGGAATCTCGCCGCCGCAATCTCCCATTTTCTGGGCCATCCACCAGAGCTTGAACCGGAAGCAGGCCATGAACCGAACGTCACGGAGAGTCCCGATCGGAACCACCTGCCGGCTGTTCTCGCCGTTGAAGACGGCGCCGAGGAACACCCCCTCGACGGAGCCGGAGGAAGAACCTGAGGTTGCGATCACATTGTCGGGGACTCCGGTGAGGATCGTGCGGTCCTTGACGATGAGCTTGCCGTCGACGATCCGGACCGCCGGCTTGATCGTCATCTCTTCTCTGATAGGCTCGCTTCTCTGCAAATTGGGAATTTACAGAATCATAATCGCATCACATTATTGAAATTCAGATCAACAATTTCACAAACCAAAAAGTCAATTCACCTGAAAAGCGAAAACAGAGCAACTCCGATTCGACAAACGTCTGCAAATTCGAAAACATGAACCAACAAAAATCAAACCTCGTCAGCAAATTCTGGGAATTAAACAAAACCCACAATGCATAGCCATGAAAAATCGAAACTTGAAAGAGAATTAGCGAGAGAACAATATGATACCAGAAGGAGCAGAATCAGAGAGTCTCTTCTGTGTGTTGCTCTGTCTGAGATTGAGAAAACGGTACGATGATTGAGAACCGAACTGTGGCGGTGACTGTGTCCGAGGGACAATATTTATAGCCCAACATCGGGAACTGTAGACCAAATTTCTCACCATTTTTTAAAATTTCTCAATCTCTGATAGGTTTCTTCTGAAAATTTCGACTGTCTTGTTCCTCGTCCTGTTTAGATTAGAAACAATAGTAGAATACCCTACGGACACCAAATCTCCAACCTTGGTGGTGTCGCTCGTTTCAACGGTGGATCTGAATGCCACGTCAGATCTACCTCGTACCAATCCCGAGAATCGCATCGCAGCGTAAAAGCTCCACTCTTGCGGGTTCTTTTTGTCGTATAATATAAAAACACCAACTTGTCCATCTAGTTTATGATATTATCCACGTTGATCTGATGTGTGTCCACGTAGGCACTCTTTAACCGTGAAGAAAACATTTACGCGCCTAAATGGTGAGGGAGGCGCGTAGCTTGTAGTAGGATCTTGCCAGCTCGGTGATCCAATGGCTGAGATTAACTTGTCCTAATTGAATTTTACAAAATTTTGTCAGACAAATTGATCAAATTATTGGAGTATAGTATTAGTAAAGATTATCTTTGGCAGCTAAGGATTGAAATTTCAAAAACAAGTGTTAAGTACATTGCGTCCAAGAAATTAACTGGTAATTTTAGAAAATTGATAAATGTTCAAATGATTGATACACGTGAACTATATTTATTTGCAAGTGGTGATTTCACAGAATTGTGAGCTGTACCAATAGGCATTGGCAACAAGTTGCCATGCAACACTTATCATGTACATTGTATAGTTAAGGTTTTGTGGTGTTTTTATTTTGCTTTTTTTTTAATGTAATATGATTGATGAATTGGAGAGAAATGGGATTATCCAAAAACATGTCAGGAGATGCGGTTTTGAAACTTGGTATAGCATCCACTTGAACATTGGAAAAGCAAATAGCAATACTTTTTTTTTATTGAACATTGTTCTTTGAACTTTCACAACAATTGCACCTGCAATGGATAAGATTTTCATGTTGTGTGTGTGTCCATTGAATTGAAATCTTGATTATTTTTTCTTCTACCATTTTGCATTGAGTTAGTCATATAATTTATTAGTAAGTGTATACGGAGTTAAAAAGAGAGAAATGAAATATTCGGAGAAGCACGGTACAAAGATGTCATTGGTTTAGGTTGTCATCACGGGTTTTGTCTCTATGCCTAGTCGTACACTTTTTTCGCTAAGATTGTTCGAGACAATTGTCACATCTTAAAATATGGTCTCTCACAAACGCCTTATAGTTCGTCTTTGTCAAGTGTCATACATACTCTAATATGTGTGATTCGAATGTTGACCAGTATGGATAAGGGTGACCGTTCCCTTCGAATTTTGGAGATTGGGGCCGATACAACACAAAGTCAATTCTCTCAGTCCGTGACAAGTAGTATTATAGTAAACTTAAGAGTGTAGCGGGATGTCATTGTGGCGCATGTGGTAGAGACAGATTGTTTGCAATGACATGCACTGCCTAAGTGACATATGGGAAGAAACACAGGGTTCAAACGTGAATGTAACAATCAATTTGGGAGTTTCACAGAGACAGTTGTTTGTGCTGCGTTGGGCGAGGGGGGTTTTTGCTAGTGTTTCTTTTTTTTTTTTTTTTTTTAAGTTCCAAGGTGGACAAATAACAATTTGCATGACTTGAAACCATAAGCATAGGGTTATGTTGGGGTTCACATGAGCCCTTGGCGCGACGAAGTGACAAGAGCAGAACTCCTCGACGAGAGCCTCTGCGGATTGAGTGAATGAAAATTATGTCCCGAAATAATTAGTCTCACCTAGGCTCTTTATGGTTAATCTTTTTTATGTGGGATACTTTATCTTGTTATTCGAATGTTGATCGGTGCTCATTAACGATGCATGTATAACCTTATTTTCTCTAATGTGGGTGCAGAGTGATTAACTTCCATGAATAAGGTCGATCTCTCCCTTCAAATACGAGAGTTTGGGAGACACGTGTAGCCAGTTTTCTTGGTACGTGACACAAATTCTAAAATGTTTTAGGCCTCCATCCATCTCTGGCTAAGGCTAGCATCTCATGTCACAACCCTTGCCTAGTTTGGAGGGTTTATTGGGTTTTGTAGCTCAAAGGAGGAGTTAAGTAATGCAAGATAAGGTCGGTGCAAAGCTGTCATAATCAAGATCTTAGGTAGTAGGTATATAAGGTTTTCACATCTCAAATTAATTCAAATTTTGAAAGTGAATTGTACCTTAGAATTAATCAACCTTAGAGATTGGATTTCGCACTATAAGATTCATCAATGTATCAATTTTGCTTTGCATGTTGGTTCGTGGTTCATTGAATCTACTTTCGTCTTAGTCAAAACTGGAACCAGTTTTAGTATCCTCCTAAAAATTGATACTAAGACGAACATCAGTGAGTGAGGTATAAAAGAAAGAATCATCATATTATATAGTACTAAACAATTCGCGGCTTAAAGACAAACGAACACGAGATTCTTTTGAATCGGATACGGATTAAATTTTATCAACTTGAAATCGAACCCAAAATTTCATTTTAGTTATAATGTGATTTATATACACTTGCTTCACACCTTGCATCAATTGGCTAATCTCAAATTAACCATTTTACCACTATGCCCCTAATGTTTCACCTAAATCACATAATTTGGGCTGGGCTTAAGAATATGATGGGCCGTGTAGTATAATGAAATAAACAATCAATCAAACCCAACGCAAAATAAAGTAAATGGAAAAGCCCATGAAACAAACCCAAAGCAAATAAAAAGCCCATGAAAAAAATGGCCCATGCAGGTCTCGAACCTGCGACCTTCGCGTTATTAGCACGACGCTCTAACCAGCTGAGCTGGTAGGCCAACTGGTTATGCATTGCTACAGTACTAATTTATTTCAATGAGTAAAGTTATTCATGGAAGGAGAAATTGTACTAGCCAAGTCAAACTTTGTATATTAGTGGCTTGGTTAAATAGATAAACAACCAACTATCCTACAAGGCTACAATATCTATAGTTTCAATTTGCGAAAAAGAAAAAGATTTTTTTTTTTTTTTTTGCTGAAAACCAATAAAGAATTTTTACAATGTAATGAAGCTTAGGATACCAACTTCAAACCTCTTTCCTCTACAAATCGAGCCGGAGTTAGAGCACTTAGCGGAGTCGAAGCCAAATCCAAAGCCGAAGTAGGCGGTGGCGGAGGATCTATTGAAATCACGACTAGTGAGAGATGGTGATGATCGAGCTAATCAAAGTGTGAAAAAGTCGGACATGACGTTGAATAGTCGGAAGGTGTATGAAAATGATTGTCAATTTTGCGTACATTCCCTTCTCTCTCTTCCTCGCTCGTAATTCAAGGGAATAAGATTATAGTTTTCAAAATAAAGGATATATATTCATGTAAGGGGAAGTTAGTCTTTTCATCTTACACTCTAAACAAAGTTATTTATATAATCAATTTTTAAAACTTAAAGGAGTTATGCGGAATATATTTTAGGGAAAAGTTGCAACGTGTCACATAATGGAGTTATAAATTATCTTTGGAATATGTTAGTGTAACTCATGCAATAATTAGAGTTTATTGGAAGTTGTGTTTGGTAATTGAATATTAATTATTTGATTTGAAAATTTCAAAAAGTGCATAAAAGTACGTGATGTGTGAATCAACTAAAAGATAGTTGCTACCATGCCAGAAAAATCATAAGTTCACACGACATATATCAACGTTACCCGTGTCGCCTGAACGCCATGTCATCGGCCTCGCGGCTCCGTGGATATGCTCTCGGTTCACGACTTGCTCTTGGAGTGCAACGACTTCCTGCGACAAAAGAGATCCCAAGTCATTCTCTTAAGTCTTAATAGGATACCAAAGCTCTTGGCTAAGTTCCGAAGACAATATGAGACTACAATAAGGCAAATAAGAGCGTTTAAAAGCCTAGTATGAGCTCTCCATCTATCTCTTTCGATCACCCACATCGGCTCTCCGACAAACTCACTTCCGATAGATAGTTCCAAGTGAATCATTCCATCAAAGGATTTCTGAAGCCTCAAAGTATGAGAAGTCAAGACGACACGAGCTCAGACGAAGCATGGTCAGGTTCCTTATCACATCCCTACTCTGTCTGCAGCTTCCAAGACAATGGAGAAACAACACTATAGGGAAAATGAGTACAAACAAGACCTCCTTAAGTCCCAATAAAGAGTTTATAAGATAGAGAACGATCGAGCTTATTGTCCACTTGAGCTTAGATGGAGCATGGCCGAGCTCTTTGTCCAATCTCCATCGATCTCCCGCTCATTCAATCCATACGGAGCCTCGAGGAAGGAAAATAAGTCTTTAGTGGCGCACAAGACTTGGCCAAGTCACAAAGACAAGAGTTTTTATTAAGATATAAGAGTTTCGCCATCACTTTTAACCTCGACATGTTATGTTTGAATTGGTATTGACCTATTATGTATATAAATTAAAACAAATACTTGAAATCTATATTCATTTGGAACAAATATAGCACATAAATTACAGTGAAACGATCAATCAAGAACTATTTTAAAACACTCACTTTTTTCCTCAATAAATGAACTTTTCCTTATTTATTTTGTTATTTATCGAGTTTCTTTAATTTCTCAAATCCAATAAATAGCATGTCACAGTTAAATAATTATGACTCGATCTTTCCCAAGCTAAAAACTCGGCAGTGGATAAAGGCAATGACATAACGGATATAACTCTTTTTTAGCATATTGTGAATGATATAGAAAAAGTTTAGAACTCATATTCATATTAGATTCGATTTTAATTTTATATATGCATTTGAAATTATCCAAATCAACTAAAAAGTAACGGACGTATTAAGTATTCACCATTTTTAGTCGATCATGCCATGACATTATTATTGTCAATTTCTTTTATTGGTCGAGAATATTTGATACATAACCAACATCCCTTATAAATCCATTACATCCGTATATTTTCTCTTCCAATCCAATTTTCATTTATTCCAACAATCTAGTTCTCTTCCTAACCACTACTAACACTAATCAACATCACTCTCAAAATGCTATTTTGACCCTATAGAAAATTAAAATTTTACTTCAAAATTGAACCATTAAAACTAGAAAATAAAGAGATAAATATTATGTAAAATACTACAATATATTTTAATAATAATATGTGGCATGAGACCATGAGTTACTTTAATTTTGTCATTTTTAACCTCAAAGTACTACAAAAATAGTCTCATTGCGAAAAGAACAAAAGCTCACGAGTACGTCTACCTTTGACTTTCAAGCAACACAACATGGTCAACTAACCAATCCTTCTTCAGTTACTCACAAAATCACAACAAAACTATAGAGACCCACGTACTCCACAAAACCACCCTATCAAAAAACCACCAAACCCTTTATTTTTATTTTTAAACTATTCAATGTAAAAAAAAAAAAAAAAAAAACACAGACCCAAAACAGAACTCACATCTCTATCCGTATCTCTCCTTCAAACCCAAACCCAAACCCAAAACTCTGCAAATCGGACACACACCAAACCGCGCACTCTCGACTTGTGTCCGTACTCTCTTCCCCAATTCATCTCAAACCCTTAGGGTTTTCCACAAAATCTCTCTCTCCTTGAAATCTCAGCTCCCACCGCACTGTCAGATTTCCGTCAATTGCTAGGGTTTTTTGTTTTCTTCTTCTCCGATTACATTGCCTTTGCTCGTGGTTTCGGTCCTCGATTGGTTCGATCTGGAAATGGACTCGCGAGATTCACCGTCATCGACTGCGGTTGCGATTCGCGAGGGCTCCTCCTCCGCCGATGACGATGGCGTCCTCTCCGTCACTGCTGCCCTCGCCAAGGAGGCCGCTCTGCTCTTCCAGTCTTGCAAGTTTGCTGACTGCGTCGATATCTTGAATCAGCTGCTGCAGAAGAAAGAAGACGATCCGAAGGTATTGTTATATCTATGTATCTGCTTGCATGCGTGTATGCATCTGGATAGTTGTTTAGTGTGGAGTTAATCTGGTAGCAGGCGTCATTGGGAAATTTCAATCCGATGAATCTTTTGGTTTTCTTATTGAGTGTTGACTGGATCATTTACGTATCTGTTGATTGGTTTATGGGAAATGTGATTTAGTTATCGGAAAGAAGAACTAAGTAAGTTCTAATTGGATGCCAAGCTCGAGTTTTGTATAGTTTTGGCTATTTGAATAGATCATAGATTGATGGCATTTAAGTTGACGTTTGTTGTTCATGGGATTGAATTTGAATTTTGAGTAAAACATCTGAAAAGGGCTTTCTCCCATTTCTGTAGTCTATTGTGATATCATAGATGTAGTTATCATGGCAGAGTGTATCTGCTTTAGAATCATAATTTGAGGAGAATGGTGTCACCTTGGGGTTAGGACATCTGATAAGAAAGAGGATGGTAGAGGCCAGAGGGAGAGTTGGGGATTATAGGAGAGACCTTTATCTTACTCAATTGCACAGGAATACAGTCCATTGATTCCATTGGTACTACTGTAGCCTGAAGGTGAAAATTTGTAACCATATTTAGTTTTTCTGAATACTATGAATTTACTTTTCAATTTATTGTTCTTTGATAATGAGCAATACATTGGGCTGAAGTAGTGGCATTCTTGGTTGAATAAACCAAGTATTAGCTAATCACTGAATGTCTAACTTTAACTTTTTATGCATACTAAGGCAAATTGTTTTTAAGTGCTTTTTTTAAGGGTATTTCCTTAGCCATGGAAGACTGTGATTCATGCTGTTGAGTGAATTCTAATTTCATACCAAGGGAAGAAGTCTAACTTTGAAGTTTCAGAATAATATATAGCATGTAGCTAAACTTAATAGTTAGCTTCTTGTTACACATTATTGATCCTGCAGAAGAGTCCTAGTGGTTACTGGTCAGGATATAACATGTTTGTGTTAACTGGTGCTTGAAGGCTTGACCTTGTGCATTTGCATTTGATATCTTCGTTTGCAGTTTTTAGAAGGGACTAGGGAGAACATAATTTGTTTTAGTTCGTATAGTTTACTTGTCATAGTTCTGATTGATTGCTTTGCTTGTACAAAACTGAGTTCTTGTATCTAGATTATATCTATTATTTGTCCTGGGACTTCTCTTATTTGTAAGCTGTGCAGTTAATTTCTAAAAAAAAAATTGATGGCCCTTTTTCATATCTTATGCTGAGTTATTTGTAGTTTTTTAATCTCATGGAGGCATGTTTCAGGTTCTTCATAATATTGCAATTGCAGAGTACTTTCGTGATGGTTGCTCAGATCCAAGGAAGTTGCTTGAAGTACTTAATACTGTCAAGGTAGGTTCTTTCCAAATTCCTAACATATTTCACTTACAAAGATAAACTTTCATTTTCTGATCTACAATATTATATTGTTTCAAGTTTTATTTATTTATTTATTTATTTATTATATTTACTAAAAAGTTTCTCCTGGGCTTGTTTTTGTATATTTGATTCTCTTTGATGTGACATGTGGATTCATTGTGTTTGTTTGTTCTGATAGTTAGTGCTAAATTGTTGTCTGCATTATATTTGGGGTATGATGTAGAAGTACATCTTCACGCATTGTACTTGTAAGTTTATATGATGGCAATTGTCATCTGTTAAAAGGTCCTAATTCGCACTAATCTGTTAGTTCTCCCCCCTTCCCCAAATTCCTTCCATGTTTTTCTTTATGTTGTACGGATCTGCAAAAACATTTTCACCTTCTCGTTGTACATTATTTTTACAGTTTCTTTTTCTTATTACTCACTCATAATTAGGTCGACAGTAATTTATGGAAGCCATTTATTTTGAACAAATGCTGCAGCAACCACTCCATTGTCAGAAGTAGGGAAATGAAAAATGATTTACCTATGTGGGACTGATCTGAAAAGTTGGTAGAAATACTTCAAATACATGTGAACCTCAAAAGATCCTATAATTTCTCAAGTTCATGTTTGGAAATTAAACATTAAAGGAATTCAATTCATTTAATGGTGGAGAAAGTGAGAAACATATGTGACTTGGGGGATAACTGCCTACTTGAGTGGACTCAACAGAGCCTCTATTCTGGCTGTCTTGTGCGCCTACTTGTGTTCATTAACATGGACATTGAGCAAAATTTTGGTGCTCTAAGTTTATTGTGGTTGTCTGTGTAGATGGAATCGCCAAATTTCCACCTTAATGATGCCAAAACTGAATTGATAGTCTGCAACTTGACTACAGAGTAGTGAGCATGTCAGATTTGATTTCAAGCGATGAGTCGTCTTTAAGGTTTTTTAATACGGTGGTATGCATTGTGCATTAGCTTATGAAATTAAAAAAAGTGCTGAATTATACATGATCATGTTTCGGAGGCACATTGAGGTGATTAGAGACTCTGGCTTATTCGTTTCCCCTATCCTATTGCTAAGCATGCCGTTTTTTCCCATTCTAATGTGCACTGTCCTATTTTAGATATAGCTTTGTGGCAGAAAAAAGGGGTTATGTACCCAGCCTTTAACAAATTAGATTTCAGGGTCTGTTTGAGTTGTAGTTATATATACTACTGTCATTTGTGATTGTCCTCTTATGATGTGGCCGTCCTGTTGTTATCCTTGTTTCAGTGCTACGTAACTATTTAGAACTTCTAGTGGAGAAGGCTATAGTGCTTTATGCCAAAAGGATAAGGTTAAGAGATCATTCCCTGTTTTTTATGCCTGTCTGAAGAACTTAATTAGAATGTCTTGCACTGGGATACTAGGCAGCTTTCTGGAAAAAACTGTGTTCCACCATGGCCATGTTTTCTGTACTTATATTTATACTCTTGTTTTATGTGCCAAACTTATATGCATTTGCATGATGATTTTGTTTTACTGGCATTGGTTCTTACATGTTTCTTTATGTTGTCATTGCTCAGAAGAGATGCGAAGAACTTGCTCATGCATCTGGTGAACATGTTGAGGCTGTTAACAACTCTGGAACTAAAGTTACGGTTGGGCCTAAAGGAAGTCATACGGCGACACATCAGTTTTCTGCCGCAAATAGTGGCAATGTTTATACAGATGAATTTGACACTTCTGTGGCGATGTTGAACATTGTATGTTTGCTCGCATCATCAAAACACGTTTACTAGACTGCTCACTTTTTATGATTTTTGTTTCTAGAGTATTTTCGTACTATGCTCTTTAGTTAGTATTGGATCAATTGATTTTTTTTCATAATATTTTTTTTTCTTCCTTCAGGCGGTTATTTGGTTCCATCTCCATGAATATGCAAAGGCATTATCAGTTTTAGAACCACTATATCAAAATATTGCACCCATTGATGAGGTATTGCAAGCAGTCTCATTTGCTGTATTTTTGTGGTGTGTTGCTGTGTTAACTGTTTTCCCATGTATTTATATCATTATATGCAGACAACGGCTCTTCATGTCCGTCTTTTATTGCTGGATGTTGGGCTAGCCTGCCGTGATGCATCAAAATCAGCTGTGAGTTAAAATTGTACTTATTCATCTATTTACTGTTTTTTTTAACATTATGTTCATTTTTATTAGAACAAGTAACATGCTGAATTCTTAGCCTGTGAGAACACTTATTTTTGCCTCCTTTTCTGCCTCCATTTCTAAACCTTCATGATAACTATATATTGAAAGGAAATTGTTGTAGCCTCAAGCAAAGACATTTTTTTCTTTTCTTCAAATGCTTGATTGTATCTATTGTGTTTACCTGAGAGAGAGAGAGAGAGAGAGAGAGAGAGAGAGAGGGGAATCTCTCTAACTTGGTGGGACCCATAACCCATATGTAGTATGTATACACCTTGGTATGGACCACAAATATGGACTCCAAATATCTGGCAGTTATATATGTTTGATAGATTGTATTTCAAATCACCATTATCAAACTATTTAGCTTCATCATATTTAAGCTCTAAGCTTTCATGTTGTTTTGGCATTTCATTTGATTTACATGCCTTCAGATATTATGTTCTTGAATGATTTGGATTCTGTAATTTTTTTATAAGCCATATGGATCCTGTATTATATGATTTGATTCCAAGCTGGGTTTGGTTGTCATTCAGGATGTATTTAGTTATCTTGAAAAAGCTTTTGGCGCCAGTAGCACAGCCAGTCAAGGTGATAATGGAACCACTGCACATCAACACTCTACAAATCTAATTTCAAAATCCAACTCTGCTCTGGGAAGCTCATTGGTTTCAGACACTTCTAATATAGATTCAGCATCTAGTGTAAATGCTTCAGAGAATTCTCTATCAAGAACATTATCTGAGGAAACGCTCGAGTATGAAACCATGATATCAACTCTTGACATTGGTGGACAGAACATAGCTAGGCCAGCCAATATTTCATCATCAAATGATCTTGCAAGGGCCACCATTGATAGGTCTATCAGTACCGGGGATCTGAAGCTCAAGTTGCAACTGTACAAGGTTCGGTTTCTGCTGCTTACAAGAAATCTCAAGCTTGCAAAGCGTGAAGTGAAGCATGCTATAAATATTGCAAGAGGGCGAGATTCGTCTATGGCTCTCCTTTTGAAATCCCAGCTTGAGTATGCTCGTGGAAACCACCGCAAAGCGATCAAGCTTTTAATGGCATCCAGTAGTCGGGCAGAGGCAGGATTTGTAAGCATGTTCAACAACAATCTTGGGTGCATTTACTATCAACTTGGGAAATACCATACGTCCAGTGTATTCTTTTCCAAGGCACTGGCTAATTGCTCATCTCTACGGAAGGATAAGCCTTTAAAGCTCTTAACTTTCTCACAGGACAAGTCTCTCCTCATAACTTACAATTGTGGTGTTCAGTACTTGGCTTGCGGGAAACCATTGCTTGCTGCCCGTTGTTTCCAGAAGGCCAGTTTGGTTTTCTACAACAGGCCTCTATTGTGGCTCAGACTTGCTGAGTGTTGCTTGATGGCTATTGAGAAGGGGCTTTTAGGGGAAAATGGTGTTCCATCTGACAGATCAGAAGTTAGAGTTCATGTTATTGGTAAGGGGAAATGGAGGCAACTTGTATTGGAAGATGGTACTTCTAGAACTGTGCGTGTTAGATCTGCAGAACGGGATGATTCATTTAACGGGAATGATGGACAGCCTAAGCTTTCAATGTCACTTGCTCGACAGTGTCTCCTTAATGCTTTGCATTTGCTGAATGGTTCAGATTCGAATGATTCTGTTTTACCTTCTGATTCGTCCATGGATGGAAATGACTCCAGTGAGCAAGTGTATTCAAAGAACTCAAACCACAAGAATACATCCACTATTGATCAGAAGGCATCTGCTGTATCGGCAGGTCTAGGACAGATCAATGCAAATGGGGATGCAAAAGAACAAAAGGGAGGAT
>JAYMTF010001997.1:0-20160 GCA_036897485.1 Pelargonium nanum | reverse complement strand
TCTGCTTGTTCCACTATTCCAGTCAAGATTTCAACCAACCATGTGACAGTTGGTCGTTCGTATGTACATTCGAGATCTGCGAATCAAGTTACTGTAATATTTGGTTCTATGTCAGGTCTTTTCGTACTTGAGTCTGTAAGTCACTATTGTTCTTAATGAAATTAATATTTCCTTAAAAAAAAAAAAACTATGTTAATTGCTACATCTGTCTCTTAATGAGTATCCTCATTTTTATTTCTATTTTATAAAAGAAAAATTAGTTAGTGTGATATATTTACTCATGTATCCTTAGGATCGCGTGTCAAGAAATACTAGTTAACTTACTGTAAATATATTATTGATAACTCATGCATAACTAATTTATATTAATAAAAAAATATTGTGACAAAAATGGAAGACACACGTAACACTCGTTTTCAGAAGTAAGAATTATATAAAACTCATGAGTGACTTGAGTGGAGTTCATTCACATTATAAAATGTTAAAGATATGCTCATATATGTGACTATGATTCTTTAATAACTTTTTTTTTTCTTTTGTTTCCTTTTCATTAAATTTTTTAATTATTTTATTTAGGGTTCCACTTGCTCCACCCCATGAACCAAGTTGGGGTTGGGGTGAGTATTGGATAGGGGTTTGGGTCCCATGATTGATGCCAATTTGTAGCAACCCATATTAATTGTATGCTCTTTTGCTATGTGTATCTCTCATCATTAAAATAAAGAATAAAACTTAGTTTTGACATGATTCAACTTTTGTATTTGGATATAAATTATATTTTAAGTTTTGTTTGCTAAAAATGTGGTGAATTTGTGTATTTAGATCAAAATTGTTATCTTATGTTTTTATACATGTTAATTTTGCAAAGGATAACATAGAAAAATATAATATTATCAATCTTGTGACACGTATAACACTTAAATGTTATTTTAATATTTTTAATTAAATAAGTGTCATGTAAACAATTATTATTGAAGAATATAATATTTACCACGTCGGGCATTTTTAACACCATGAACAAATTTAAATAGAAGTATGTACAAAAGTTCAAGAATTATCTTTGAACAACATCAAGCTAAATTAAGTTCGAATATAAAAATTTAGAGAAAATACATTGATCCCGGTTGAATCCACCGGTCATGTATTCGAATAAATGCTCAACAAAAACATAGAAAAGAGAGCTGAATTTTAGAGTTGTTTTGACTTGTGTGACATTATAGAAGATGGACCTTCCTATGAATTAATTTGTTTGATTTAAGCCCTTTGACTATAAATATGTTCTACTACTAGTTCTTTTATTATATTATTTAATTATTTTTTGCCTTTGCCTATGAATATGATGTTATTATAAAATGAAAAAAAAAAGTTTGAATGTTGAAAAAAAATCACTTATATCTCACACTTACCATTTAAAAAAATGTATTTTTTATTATTTTGAAAAATAACTTACACACACACACACTTAGTTGTTTAGTGAAACAAATTCCATTTCTTGTTGTTCTTCTTGAATGGTTGGGTTTTTCATGTCAATTCAAGCTTCATTAATGATGTTTGAATATGAAAAAGCTCACAAATACTAGGAGTTAATAGATAATTTTTTTAGAAACAATTAAATAAATTCATCAATTACTATTTTTTCTCTCAACTTTTCTAGATTTAGAGAAGTCAATATTTGTTTCCTATACTTGCCCATTAATTGGACCACCAATAACCAACAAGTCAATATTTGCTTGCTAGAGACACTAATTGATGTTGCATAGTAAGGAAATAACTTTTTAATGAGTGATTTATAACATTTATAATGGTTAATTATAGTGTTAACTAACTATAAATGATAGAGTTGACAAACACTAATTCGATCAATAATATTGAGCTCGAGCTATTTAAAGAGTGGCCCGATTACCGTATTAACGTCTTCTTTCCCGAGCTCGAGTAGACTTTGGCATGATTATAGCCATTGACTTATTTTGCTTGCAAAATGAGCAGCAACTTGTAGCTCACACTGACTTTTGACCATATAATGTTGGCTCGAGCTGACAAAAAGTGGCACGATAAACATAGTTGCATTTTCTGGCTCGGCCTGTTTCCCTACCTTTTGTTGTGTAACTTATTAACCCGATAGACGTTTAATATTTAAAATGGTTAGTTACCCAACAACCCGCAAGTTGTCATCGATCTAAACAGAAAACTTATTGTCACGCCAGATGTAAACTTCCCGTGCACACGCATTGGGTTACTTCAAGATATGATCCAATCAACCGTTGGGCGACACTCAAAATTAGTTTCCGAAGCGAATGTGTAGGAAAATATGCACAAGTCAATGCTCACATGTATAGAGAAGCTTGGGAACCCTAGAAATGTATGTAAAGCACAATTAAAGCATATATGGAGGTTGCTGTCAAAATTCAAAAAGATTTGTTCCAATCTTGCAAACCCATAAGAAAATGATTCATATATGCTCTATGATCTCAATTTGATCAACAATAGCAAAAGAAAAAGGTAATGGAATCAGAATAAGAAAGGTCTATGAATAAATCTGCATGAAATTTAAGAACAAACCTTCTAGTTATCATTTATCAATATATGATAAAACATTAATGTTTTAAAAACCGAACCGAAAAATCAGATTATCAGTCTACATTTTGCAGAAAAGGAACAAACTGGAAGTCGGAAGAATCTGGAAGAACAGACCGAATTAGGGGTCGAAAGAGGCCGAAAACACAATTCTGGCTGGTTCCAAACTTCTATTTCGATATGGTCAATTTTCGGTCTGATTTGCCATAGGAGAAGTGTAGGTCGGGTCGAGAAAACCAGCATTTTTCTCTGTAAAACGAGGCCTGCGGTGCAAAACCCGCAACACTTCCGGGTTTGGGTTATGTATTTTCAACTTGAACCCAAGACCCGAATTGTCAGCTCTAGTTTTGACCAATTAACACCGGTTTTCTAAAAGAACCGGACTGATCCATGGGCAAATATGACCAAACCGGCTTTAAAAACATTGGTTTTGGTGTTAGTAGCATCAAGTAGAGACTATATATTTCAAGCCAGCAAGTTATGCACACTGACAATTCTTGTTTTCACATATAAAAATCAAATCAAAACCTAAGCATTTTCATTGCCACTATATGTACAAAATATGATTAATCATAAAAAAAAAGTCGAAAAATCATTGTAAAAACTAAAAGCCTAAGTTGCGTACCGTGTTAGAAGCTGGAAATTTGATCTGGACTGACATCAGTTTGTTGAAAGGCAAAAGACTCGGCTAACTTAACTGCATCTTGAACCCTAAGCCTCGTCCCTTGTTGCGCTACGACTGTGGCCGCAACCCTAGCGGCTAATGCACCCATTGCTTGTAAATCCGAGACACCGCGTAAGATACCGTACAAAATACCCGACGCATATGCATCTCCGGCACCACACGTGTCAACTGGTAGGCACGGTGACGCGGGGATGTATATAGCTTCTCCTTTTACGCCTATGTAAGAGCCTCGAGGCCCATCGGTAACCGAGACTAGAGGAACGAAATGACTTAGGTACTTTGTAGTGGACACAGGACTCTCATCGCAAGAGAAATGACAGAAAGCTCGAGCTTCATCGCTATTTGCAAACACGACATCGGCATAGTTCCCTACTACTTCCCTGAGGTAAAAAACAACAAGGTCAGGAAAGATTTTATTAGTCCGACGACTTCTTACGAAATCAGCTTCATACGAAAAAACACTTGTTCAACGGTATCAGCAAGAAACATGGAACTATTTCAACAATCTAAACTTAAGACCTGACAAAATGGGCCACAGCTTGTGGGTCATCACTGTCTCAACACGATAGTACCGGGCGTGAGCCGACAATAGTAGTCCAATAAACATCTGGGCATTTTGGCCCGGCTCGTTTAGGCCTGAGCCTGAGCAGTAGGGCTGTTCATTATATGCACAAAAGCAACTCAAGTAAAAAGCTTACCAGAAATCATCATAATATCGCTCGATACAGGAAACATCCGACGCTGTAACGGCAACCAGTGCACCGTTCCTGCGAGCTTCTTCGCATGCTTTTGTAATTGTTTTGATTGTATCGGGTAGTTCAAATAAATAACCTTCAACGACGAGTATGTTTGTCTTCGCAACTAAGCTAGCCAAGCACGGATCATAAGTAACAGTGGACGATGTGCCCTGATATAGTGAAAAGAGATAAAATAAATATAAATTTGATTCATAACATTTATAACATGCATATGCTAAACTAGAACTAATGTTTCGGCCTTTCGGGTTGACCTGATATGCAAGCATCGTGCGTTGAGCATCTGGAGTTGTGAGAACTATCACTGTCCCAGTTGTGCCATCATTGACAGGTGCAGACAGGAAATGCACATTAGCCCGACCTAGTTTTGCCCTATGAAACACGGAAATGAAGTAGACAATTATTTGTTCTGCATCATAGATTCAGTAAATAAAAACTAACTTTCGTAGAACAAATAATCTTTGCTTCAAAATATAGCATTATGCGATAAAAATAAGAATGAAACACCATCTGCAGCTAGCTTGCTACCGACTTATGTGATTATCAGAAAAAACTTATGGCTATTAGCATCTCTAGACCTAGCAAATTGGCCTGCGGGTCGGGCCAAAAACACACTCCATTATCATGCTTTTCCGGGTTGGGCCAACGATGAGTCACAGGCCAAGTCTGTTTGGGTTTGGGTCTAAACACCCACATATTTATCAGAAAACCTTTTGCCAGACCGGGACTAGTATAATATGGCCGTGGGCCATTTTGCCGGAAATATCTAAGAACATCCTAATATCCTATACCGTGGCAAATCACAAAACTGATATTCTTTTTATTTTAAATAGAGCCTCACCTGTAGAAGCCGCCCAATGGATCGCTCCCTACACTTCCTGCCATGGCCACATTCAAGGCCGGGCCTCCGATGGACCGACAGCTAAGCCTTGCAAGAGCCACCAGGGTGTTGGAAAGAGAGCCTCCGGCAGCGGCCTTGTAGCTGCATCCGTCCATAGCCCGCAAAACTCGACCTCTCTCTTCATGGTTCACTAGCTTCCTTGTACCTTTCTCTAATCCCAATTTTTCTAAAAACTCATCATCAACGACACCAGAAAAATCTACCTAGAAATCATAAGAACAGATATGAATGAAAAATGATTTCACTTCTCGTACCAACTGGTGAGATAAGAGAAGTCATAAAATAAAAGCTACTATTAACACCCAAAAAAATCTTGGGATTGTAATTACTAGCATTAACAGCATAACTACATGAGCTACGACAAAGTTTGAAAAATATTTAATATCTTATTATTTAACATTTGCAACAAAAACAAAAGAAAGATTGTCCTTTTATTTCAAAAGGAACGGAAGCTAATCAATAGGTGTGGTAAATAATTTGTGAACAATTATCAATTTAAACATAGCATCAAGTTGCTTATCGTATTCTAATCCATATAAGGCCAAGAGAGACAGCCTATGCTTCAAAAGACACTTGCTCTTTCTCATATGAGCTCAACAACAGACAATGCCAAATTAGAGCTAATAACAAAGCATTTCAACTTTCAAATACAACATTCACATAGGACTTCAAATTATCTTCTTCTTTCTTTCACTTAGCTACATCTTCTCTTCAACCAAATAAAAAAGAGCCTACTCCAATCTCAAAAAAGAAAACTCCTTTACTTCCAACTACCAACATTCCATCTCAATATCCAAATGGGTCGTTGAATTATCTCATAGATCAACAATTTCCCAAACCATCTCAAACAAACATGCAATTCAGAGAAAATTCAAATTCATAACAAACTTGCTCTCTCATATCAGCTCAATAACAACAGACAATAACTAATTAGAGCTTACATAACAAAGCATTTCAACTTCAAACAAACACAACATTCACATAAGACTTCTATTTTTCTTTCTTTCTTTCTTTCACTTAGCTACATTTTCTCATCAACCAAACAAAAAAGAGCCTACTCCAATCTCAAAAAGAAAATTCCTTTACTTCCAACTACAGACATTACATCTCAATATCCAAATTGGGTCATTGAATTATCTCATAGATCAACAATTTCCCAAATCATCTCAAACAAAACATGCAATTCAAAACAAACTTACTCTCTCATATGAGCTCAATAACATACAATATCTAATTATAACAAAGCATTTCAGTTTTCAAACCAACACAACATTCACATACAACCTCAAATTCCCTACTTATTTCTTTCACTTAGCAACATTTTCTCATCAACCAAACAAAAATGATCCTACACCAATCTCAAAAAGACAATTCTTTTACTTCCTATCACCCACATTCCATCTCAATAACCAAATGGGTAGTTGAATTTTCTCACAAGTCAACAATTCATATCATATCTCAATCAAAACACACAATTCAATTTTTTTTTTAAAAATTACCATAGCTTGACCAAGACCCAGAACATCCCATCTCTCAGGCAAAACCGAACCCGACCCACTCGCCGCCATTACATCAAACTCATCCTCTTCCTCACTATCATCCCCATTTCCAACAATCTCATCGTCCTCACAACCACTCCTCAATTCTCCACCAAACTCGTCTCCAAAGCTGCAGAAACAGCACAACCTCGCAGACCCACCTCTTGTTCTGGCCATGGAAGCAAAGCTAGACTGCTCCGGGAGGCTGAGGCTGGGAAGAAGAGAGATGGGTCGAGACCATTTTTGGAGATACAGAAAGGAGTGAGAGAAATTAGGAGGGAGTAGAGGTGGAGAAGGAGAGAGAAGAGAAAGAGACATGGTTAATTATGGGATTTTTTTGGGTGTGAAGATTGGGAATTTATCGGCGAAGAGCTGGTGGTGGTGGTGGAGAACACATCGACGTGGCTCTCACCACCACAAATTGTGCAGAGCAAGCACCAAACACAGCTCTCTCTCTCTCTCTCTCTAGACGGCTCTGTCTGATCTTTACCGTTTGGATAAACTAAATTTCGATGACTTTTTTTTTTCCTTAATAAAATATGTAATAAAATTATTTCTAATGGATTATTTAAAATAAGAGATCAAAGGGTTGACTAATTGTCACGTCACGTAGAGTTGATAATTTGAATACGAATTCGTTGTCATTGGAAGTGGATTTGGAAATTTGTAGGGTCGGATATGTAGAATGAGTATTGTCAATTTTCATATCGGTTCGAATTTATTTTGCTAAACTTGCGGTTTGGGTGGGAAAAATCCACAAACACACACATTTTTCCTGTAAAATCCGACATGTAACATGCAACTATCGCATCTTTCGAGTTAAGATTAGACATTTTTAATTTGAACTTGAA
Source organism: Pelargonium nanum (assembly GCA_036897485.1). Taxonomy (NCBI): domain Eukaryota; kingdom Viridiplantae; phylum Streptophyta; class Magnoliopsida; order Geraniales; family Geraniaceae; genus Pelargonium; species Pelargonium nanum. Next base: position 12,856 of record JAYMTF010001997.1, on the reverse strand, counting down.
AAATTGCGATCCAAAATCAATATTGTCAGCTTTTAACATCTTATACCCAAGAGCTCAAATTGTGTGTCGGCTGAGAAAACTCTCACGCACGCACAAAATTTGCATGTAAAACTCAAACCGCAACTTGTAAGCTTCCCCAGTTGCATGCATTAGAGGTGACAATTCGGATTCACGTCGGATCGTTTGAACTCGGATCATAAAGAAGTTCATGGGCTTAAGAGTTGAGCCCATGTCTACCAAGCCCATATTTGTGAGGATAGGTGTTTGAGCCTATGTTGGGCCCACAAAAAAGAGGCGGGCACGTGGATCTTAACCGTTTGTGAGTTATAAGCAGTAAATGACAAAACGATAAAATACAATCGGACGTAGCAGATCACAGCTCTCCCCAATCAATCTGCTTCAAGGAAGCTCCTTCACGCGAGGCACAGACTCAGAACCAGAGAGCTTCGAGAGCAAAATCAAAGAATCGCTCAAGATCAGGTACGCGATCGCTTCTCAGTTCTCTTAATTCTCATTCAATCTGCAAATCTATACTCTCTTTTATCCGAATCTCATTGAATTTGCATTGCATTTCATCGGGTTTTTTTTTTTTGGATTTTTTTCGCGGAAATTGCTGGAAATTTAGGTTAGGTTTGTGGTTTCGATTCGTTTTTTCGATTATTTGACCTAATATTGTGCTAGTCGATGAATTTGATGTGAATTTTGTACTCGATTTGGTTTGGTTAGTTTGATCTGATTTCTGATCCGTTGGTGGCTCTGATTGGCGAGGTTCTGATAGTGTTTTCATTTTGGGTTTTGATTTTTAAAGGTTGTGATGACAATGGACCAAGCTGAGCTTAGCATGGAACAGGTTGGTGTTTCAGTTACTTTGAGTTTGTTCTCAGCGTAATTGACTTATTTTTCTATTTGATTCATTGATTCCTTTGTGTATTTAGTAAATATTAATTATTATTTTTTGAACTAGTTGAGAATTGAAAGTCAAGAAGCATTTGTGTGGCCATTGATATGATATAGGAAATGAAGTGCCTTCTTTTTTCTTTTTTGGTTTCTGGGTGTGTGATTTGTTGTTTGGATTTTGGAAAATTAAAATCTTGCTTGAGCTGTGTATACTCCTGTTGATTCAGTTGCTGCAATAAGTGTATTTTGTTACGACTTGGGTAGGACCTTTATTTGACCGGTGTGAAAATTCTTATTTTGTTGAAGTTATGGGTTCTAGATATGTTCTATATAGGTTGATTGTTCCTAGGATTTTGGGGATGGACTAGCTGGTGCCTCAAGCTGTAGTCTGGTCATAATATATTTCACTTTCCTACCTACCATCTGACACTATGTCTGTATTGATCTACTTTAAGTTTTAGGATATGAATCTTGATATACATGGTTGCTTTAATATGCTTATTTGTCTCTGAAAAGTTTGAATTGTAGATGTGAAGATGAGATTTAGTTAGCTGCAGTATATCATTGGTTGTCTTTCTATTGATGTTTGTGATTCCTGTATAGGTTCTTAGAAGGGACATACCATGGGAGACGTACATGACAACTAAGCTGATCTCAGGAACGAGCCTTCAGCTTTTAAGGCGTTATGATAATAAAACTGTGTCTCAACGAGCACAGTTGCTGGATGAGGTATGTTTTGTTGCTGATTTCATTTTGTAATGGGCTAGTTTCACTACTTGTTTTTGGATTGAGCTCTTATGATATTTCTCTTTGGCGCTGGTATCTTGTTCTTGGAATACACTACATATGTGTCAGCTGCTAAGTGCAGGTGGTGGATATTTTCATTGCATAGCTAGATCCTCGTGCAAAGTTTTACTCAGATTGAAAATCATGAACCTTGTAAATATGATTTTATTGATGCTTATATTATTGTTTACAGGACGGCCCAGCTTATGTCAAAGTGTTTGTCAACATTTTGCGTGACATATTTAAGGAGGACACTGTGGAATATGTGCTCGCTTTACTTGATGAAATGCTTACAGGTTACCTACAAGATTTTGATCCTTATAAGTGCATTATGAAAATTAAGCAAATTGACTTATTTTCATCTTCCTTTTGCAGCAAACCCAACTAGAGCCAGATTATTTTATGATAAATCTCTTGCCAGTGAAGATACTTATGAGCCCTTCTTAAGTTAAGTATTTATTGTGCTTATGGGTTTTAGTTACTGATAGAACTAAAGATGCCTATTCTTCCTATATTGTGATTATTGGGCATAATGATTTTCAGGTTGTTGTATTTGATTTCCTTTTAATTGATTGTACAATTGATGAAAACTAAAACTATCTGCTACTTTGTCCACTTCCAGACTGCTTTGGAAAGGTAATTGGTTCATTCAAGAGAAGAGCTGTAGGATACTTGCTGTGATAATAAGGTACTTTGAATGTGATCCTATTACATGGTGTGCTGTGTTATCTGAAAATAACGAAAAACTAATGTTTCACTATTTAACCTTTTGTAACCTTCCGAATTTTCTTGTAATTGAAGTGCTAGGCCAAAAACTCAGGATGGTGCTGTTTCAAATGGGGAATCCTCAACTTCAAAGAAAACAACCACGTCTATTGATGATGTGTTGAAAGGATTGGTAGAATGGCTTTGTGCGCAGGTTTGTTCCATCTATATTTTTTTCTTTTTTTGATTTTGACTTAAGCCATGGTAACTATACAACTTGATTGGATAAAATATAATTACTTTAATATTGAATGGAATTTGCTATGTTAAATACACACTCAAACCTTCTCCTTTTTTCCTTTGTTGATCCATCACAGTGCTGCTATAGATTAATTTGGTTGGACACGTCTTATTTTCCTATGAAGCTCCACTTTGTTCAACTATAAATATAGGCTTGTAGTGTTATTTTAAACCTTATTAGTTATTGACTATGTCTCAATGTTACATGCAGCTGAAGAATCCTTCCCACCCTAGTCGTGGCGTTCCAGTTGCTATCAGTTGCCTTGCAACTTCACTTAAAGAGCCAGTGGTCCGATCTTCTTTTGTTCAAGCAGATGGGGTGAAGTTACTGATTCCTTTAATTTCTCCAGCATCCACCCAGCAGTCCATGCAGGTACCTTACTAGTAATTGGCTGAGCCTAATTCTGTTACTATACACCCAGATGAGTATTTGGTGCTGGCATGCTGATACTTACATAACATGCAATGTCTTAGCTGAAACAGTAGTGGATTTCCTTACAATTCTAATTCAGAACTGTAATGTTCTTTGTAACAGCTCCTTTATGAAACATGTCTCTGTGTTTGGCTCTTATCTTACTATGAACCTGCAATTGAGTACTTGGCTACTACTAGAACCTTGCCGCGACTTGTGGAGGTTGTGAAGAGTTCCACAAAGGAGAAGGTGAGATTGTGGCTTTTGTACATTGAGCTCATAATAATCCCATCAAATTCTATTTCAACTGCTTGCTTAATTACACGCGTCTATGTGAAATTTCTTGACATGATTGTTTTTTGTTCTCAAGTTGACTAGCCAAAGGGTGATAAGTCTAGACCTTCCTTTGCGTGTCAAATTATTGACAACTGACTATTTATCCTCTCAATCCTGGGAAGGATTTACGTTAATTAGTGGGTGTTCTTTGTACATAGGTTGTCAGGGTTGTTGTCTTGACCTTCAAGAACTTGCTCTCCAAGGGGACATTTGGTGCTCAGATGGTAGATCTTGGACTGCTGCAAATTGTTCAAAGTTTGAAATCACAGGCTTGGAGCGATGAGGTAAGTCTACTAGAATTACACCTTCACTTCTGGTCTACGTGTGACGTGTTAACAACTTTGTAGTCCATAAATCTTTATAGGATGAAAAGAGGCTGTGGAATTGTAGGCATTGATTAATTAACAATAGGTTGTTGAAATTGAATCGAATTGGAAGATCCATGTACAATCACACAATACTCTTAGAAAGAGTTATATGATACATATATAAATTAATATTAGAAAAATATAGTTTGAACTAAAACAAACAACTTATTAATTGTTAGTGTATTTTCAATTCTTTTAGTCAGTAGGGTTGTCCCTTAAACCAAGACCTTGATAAGGAAGAGCACACATAAATTTTTATCAATGCGGGTCGAGACACAGATTTAACCTGATCTGGTATAACCGGGCTCTTATGATCCAACTTTTGTGAATCACTTGAACCAGCCGAATCGGAAGAACCCAGCTGGGAATCAGGGGATTTTCTCCTGATTCTGATCCATGGTAGATTCAGTAGTGGTTTTGAATGGTTTAGGGGGTGAATCGACTCAGATCGGCCAGAACGGATCTGGAATCAGAGATTCTAATAACCATGGTGGAACTAAGATTTGTCTTCATGTAGCCCTTAATGTCAATGCAACTTTTAGAGGAGAATGAGTTTTACCCATCTAAATATTCCTGGATATGTTCATTTTTCTTGTTCGCTTTCTAGTATTTTGATTTCATTCTGTTGCAAATCCAACCACAGGACCTTCTGGAGGCTCTAAATCACCTGGAGGAAGGGTTGAAGGATAACATCAAGAAATTGAGCTCTTTTGATAAGTACAAGCAAGAAGTCCTCCTTGGCCATCTTGACTGGTCTCCGGTGCACAAAGATCCTGTATTCTGGCGCGATAATATTTCATACTTTGAGGAGAACGATTTCCAGGTAATAATTTGTTTCGTATAAATAATGGCATCCCTCGTTTTTTCTTGCAAATTGTGGCGACAACCTAGCATGATATAGATACGTTTTGACGTTATTGTTCAAGTATAATATCTCATGACTCAAATTCGGGTGTGCAATTCATCAATCCAATCCACATAGTGGGACAATCTGTCATTGATGAATTTTCTTCTATCTCATAGATTCAAGAATTCTATAGAACTAACATCTATGATTCTACTGTTCCAGATCTTACGGGTCCTTATCACGATACTGGACACATCCAGTGACCCTCGGGCACTTGCTGTTGCTTGCTTTGATCTTTCACAGTTCATTCAGCACCATCCCGCTGGACGGGTCATAGTGAACGACCTTCGGGCCAAGGAGCGGGTGATGAGGCTGATGAACCATGAGAGCGCCGAGGTTACCAAAAACGCACTACTTTGCATCCAGAGGCTCTTCCTAGGAGCAAAATATGCGAGCTTTTTGCAAGTTTGATTTACATCTTCGGGATGTAAGGATGTATGATTCTCTACCCGATATTCTATCATAAGAAGCATTTTTAGATGCTGAAGTTGGATCCATATATAGTACCTAGCTTCATTTGCTATTTGTATTTAGTAATTTATTGCTCGTTGGTTTCAGATGCTTATAAATGAGCCTTGGAGGATCATCGCCTTGTTTAAACGAATATGGGATATTATTTTTTGATGCGAGATGTCGAATAAAATACAATGTTGTATTGCTGTTTCTTTCCTCAAATTAGGGTATGAATGGACTCATTAAGCTTTCCTGTGTTTTATCTTTCTTCTAACAGTGGGTCACATGTAAATTTTTAGCGACTTTGGAGCATGTGGGTCTGTTTTAGTAAAATAACGCTTTTTACGATTGAACGACTTTTTGGGAGCTAGACACTAGAGAGGTCGCGCACTTGAGGTCTAGTCCCAATGGGGGCTCATTTTGCCAAGGGTACAATATAGATTTTGACCGAAAAAGCCCGAAAAAATAGTAACTTTCGTCTTCTAATTATTCATTTTATTCTAAATTAGTATAAAATACAATTTTTGTTTTGATTTTATCAAGAAGCAATGTTACTCCAATTTGACCCTCCAATCGTGTTATTTTGTTTCAAGTTGGTCCAGTTCATACTGATGTTGTCAAAATAGACTTACGCAGAGTTATTTGAGAAACAAAATTGTCGTGAATCGTGACTGATGACCACGTACCTCAATATATAATTTTGTTTTTCTAATTAGTAATTTACGCAACGTGTCGACGGATTATATTTGAGAGAAAATTGTCATACAACCTAACTGTCGAGGCCGGTACGGATTAAATCAAATTAAAACAAAATAACATAACTTATAATCAAATTTATAACAATGTATAATTTAAGGCCAAATTAAAACACTAGTTAAATTATATGAAACATTTTTTGTTTCTTTATGACGAACAGAGAGAAACCGAGAGAGCTCGAGAAAGAGATGCAGAGCTCGAAAATGGAGGAAGAGAAGAAAGTGTGCAAGAGATGCAAAGTAACGTACAGTCCGTCCTCAAACGACTCTTCTTCTTGTCGTTTCCATCCTTCCTTCTTCGTCTGTCGCCGTCACGACGACCAGAAGAGGTATTGTATATATACATATATATGTTCATCTATATAAGACCCACGATTCTATTTCTCCATAAAATTCTATTTTGATGACAATTTTGCATACCCTTTTGCTCTAATTGAAGTTATGTTCGATTAACGAGCTGGGAGATTGAGGATTTGCTTCAATCACACACATATATATTTCTCCATGAATTTATCCGTTGATGATATTTTTGCATACCCTTTTGCTCTAATTGAAGGGAATTTGTGGATTTTGCTGCAATTGAATTTTTGTTTTTGGTTTTTAGAATTATTGATTGACCCATTTAATTGCTGAGGAAATATAGCTGGATATTGTTGGTTTACCAAAAATTGAGGGTTTTGGAATTTTAGTGTGTGTTGTTTATATGTGATGATGGTGGTTGATTTTCGATTTTGTGTCTATTGTATCTGTGATGTGACGATTGTGATAAAAGAAAAATCCTCTTTTTAGCTTTTGATTTTGTTTTATTTTATGGTTATTTATGAATTTTCAGTCATTAGCTTGAGAAGCTTTTTTTTAGCTTAAATTTTGTTTATTTTGTATGTGTTTCAAATTATGGTCCCATCAACTCAATTTTCCTAGCTTTTGAGCATATCTTTCTTGATGTATCAAGACTTGCATGTAATTTATTTGAACCCGAAACAATGAATCTAGATTCAAGTCTATTCCTGAATGTTTATGACAGAGAGGTAAAAGGAAAGCTTGAGCTCTTTACCTAACTAATGTTCATGTTAGCCATGGCACTAGCAAGTCATTATTCTAGCAATTTTCTTGTAATATTTTCACAATTTGCCAATGTATGTATGTGGATTTGTTCCGGTAACATTTTCACAATTTGCCATACTTTTTGTGCTATTTCCGAGCTTTTTTTTTTGTGTTCACTTGTGAGCAATGTGCAAAGAACTAATAAATTGGTTTGGTAGACCGTTTGGAGTTTGTCTTGTCCTTGGAACGAAGTCCGCTTATTAGCATTTTATGAACTATGCTTGCAAACAAATTGTTGGGTCGATAATTGTTCCAAGAGCAAGGAATAATGAGAGTGGAGGGCAACTTTTAATTAGCACCCAATCTTCATGTATTTGTATCTCCTTGCCATGTCTAGAACCAGGAAAGAAATGAGTAATTCTTATGTCTTCATGGAAAAGGATTTCATAACTCCACTCTTGAGGAAATAGCTTCGTGATGCTAAGAATTTGTTTGAATATTTCAAGGAGAGTGTCATAGTTGAAGGCCAAATTTTAACTTTATACTCTTAACACACCCCTTAATGTCCAATCCCATCATGGCTTTGCACGTGATCCATGCACATGTCCTCTTTTTGCCTTTGTTTTGGAATTTTAATTTTTTTATTTCAATAGGGTAGCGGTAAGTTTCGGTACTCTGGTACCATGTAGAGGACCAATTCAGTTAAACGCTTAAGCCTTATGCTAATAGTTGAAGGCCTCTTTTTAACTTGTTACTCCAACACACCCCTAATGTGCAAGCCAATTATGGCTTTGCACGTGGTCCGTGCATAGGTCATCGTTTTCTCTTTGTGCTGTTTTTTTAATATGGTGGCAGTAGGACGCGAAGTTGTGAGTTGTGACGTCTAGGTTTAGAAGGCTCTTATACCATGTAGAGAACCAACTAAACTAAAAGTTTAAGCTAATAGTTGAAAGTCTTACTTTATACTCCAAGTTTCCGATAGAGATCGTGGACAAAGAGCTGAGCATATCTTTTACAATATTTGTATGATAAACGGTCCATTTAAGGATCTTAACCAAACTTTAAGAGTGGAACAAGGTTGTGATGCTAGGATGTCGAGTTGGGCAATATGGAGATTCTGTTGCAAGAGCTGAATATATCTAGAAGAAGAGCTTCTCTACTTGCAATTTTGGAGTTATATGTGGGTTATAGAGATGGCAATTTGTGTCTCAACACATAGACATGACACAAAATAAGCAGGCTCACTAATTTTGTTAATCGTGTTGGTTCGTGTTGAACCTAAAAAATATGCACACTCAGTTAATTATTCGTGTTGTGAAACGCACGATACGCCTAACACGCAGACTTAGGGGTTATAATAGTGGGTTTAATGGGACTGAACAGATTAAGGTTTCATTGTTTTCCGTATACATGTTTAAGGAGGCAGGTAGTAACTTGTGTATATCCACAAAATTACTTGTGTTTATAATTTTTATTCATAAGTTGACCTCACGAATTTACATTGTTTGGTAGATTTTGATAGTTTTTACCTCTGGTTTTGTTTTAGGTACTACGAATTGGGACCCGATGATCCTCCCTATGCTGCCAAGTTCTTCGACTGTTGTGGGGCAGAGGACCCCGAAGCACCTGGCTGCAGGACTAGTAACCATGTATCCTATGACGATGATTAGCTTCGTACATCAGACTTGTGAGTACTAAATATACTTCTTGTTTCATGTAAATGATCTGATGCTATGTCTGGCTGTCTCTAAATAATTTATCAGATGGTTTTGATGAGTTTCTCCTGTTATTCACTTATTTGTCATTTCCTGGATCAAAAATGGTACCTTCACACACACACACACCCACACACACACACACCCACCCACACACACACACACACACACAGACACTCATTATCTGTTGTTTTTACCTCGGTGGTGGATTCTGAAATGGTACATTGCTCCCTACTGGAGCTGACAATTCGGGTTTTGGGTCATGGTCAAGTCGGGTATTTCAGGTTGAAAAGATCTAGTATGAACCTGAACCGTTAGGGGTGCGAGTTTTTAGTTCAAAATGTGTGACTCTGACTTACACAAATGCGGGTCGGGTGCCCTCAGTTTCGGGCACAAATAGCCAGCTCTCACTTCTTACACACTCTCAATAACATATATACTTCCACAAGGCCAGCAACACTCTTGTGGGTTTTGGAGTTTTGGGAACTAAAGAATCTGAAAAAGTTTGATATGACAGCATATCATCAACTACAACATTTGATTGGTTGATTCTTGGGGAGAAAAGACAAAATCGGTAAAAGATTCTTCCAATTTTTGAGAGAGAGGAGTTTGGTCGAACTTGCATTTCTTGTAAGGTGGGTTCAAATTAGATATTTTCAACCCGAATCTGAAAAATCTTACCCATCTGACCGGTTCAAACCTAGAACTGTCGGTAAGGTCACCAATTTGAGTTGGGGAAACAACAAGTTTGGACGCAACGGTAAGGTTGTTACCAATCTTTTGCAAAATCAAAGGAAATGCTGCATACATAAATGACTCCATCCAAACTTCATGACCCAAATGATTCAAAACTCGGATTGTCAGCACTACTCGTGACCTTGAGATCACCGATTTGAGTTAGGGAAACAACTAACTTGGACGCAACAGTAAAGTCGTTGCTTTGTACTTTTGAGATCACGAGTTTGAATCAAGTGTAAAATCGAGGAAACTTTGCATACGTAATTGACCATCTCCAAACCTCACAATGACATAACCATCTTTTGTATATAGGTGAGAGAGAGAGAGAGGAGAGAATATTACCAAAATTTGTCATATTATAGAGAAACATCAACATGGCTCCCACACCATGATGAAGCTGCATAGTGTACAAGGACAACTTGTCTTTGCTTTAGAAAATTTCATGCATGTTCAATCATCCAGATTTGATTCCACAACCAACCCACCATGTGGATGACAGTTGTTTCAATCTTCTAATCTTTTTTATACATTTTCTGATTTTTTTACTCTTCACTTTATTATTATTGTTGCTGCTATTATTTTATTTATTTATTATGTTTATATCATACTTGACCTTGTTTATATAGCACCTGGACTTGTAGTTTTGTGTGCTATATATTTTGATTAATGTTATGATTGTTGCCTTTAGTTCTTCTGGGATTTTGATTCTCTCCTGTAGAGCTGAAAATTTGGACTCAAGTTTGCAAGTACTCAAAATTCAAGCTATTTTTCTTTTTGGGTTATATCGGTTTATTTTCTTAACCCGCACAGCCATTTCAATGCGAAATTTGTAACCCGACCCACAACTCATGTGGATCATGTTAGGTTTTTTCAGTTTGAGTCCGAATTGTCAGTTCTATCTACTAACAAATGAGTCAATAAGTTGCGGACTTATAAAAGACGCAAGTTCTTATCGGACCACTTTTTCCGACCTATGTTCGGTATCATAGAGTCGGGTTTGTGACGGCTTGCAACGAAATAGGTTGCACACTGAAATTAGGTCAAACCCGCTTGAGCTAAACTAGCCAAGCCAAGATGTTTGCATGCTTATCTTTTATCTACTATATTTTGCAGGCTTGGAACCGATATTATCAGGTTGGGTCAGTAATGACTCGCAAATCGTTAGCCCATATATCACCGGTTCAACCAGTTTGATCGACTAATCAAATTAGTGTTACATGCATTTAAAAGGAAATTGACCGATTTTGACTCGTTGCTCCGATTTCTTCACTAAATGGTTCAAGCAAAGAACCGATCCGACCGGTCCGGTTCGGGAAGAGGAAAATGAGTGATTGAAAATGGGTGTATAGTTATCAATTGTCATAAAACATAGCATGTGGATCTTTAAATGTGTCATTGCCTTCAATTTTTGCCTTTTACACACTCAGTTCATGAATTGAAGATAATGTCAGTAGAATTTGATGTATTGTTCAATACATACAATGCATGATTGTGGAAAATCTGTCAAATTTTGAAATGCTATTCCAAGTAGTTGCTGCAATGAAAGATATCAAAATTACCATTTTGCCCTTTATTCGCCAAAGTTTTTTTTTTTTTTTTTATAAACAACCGGACAAGCAAGCCTTTTAGACCTTTTTTGCCCAAATTTTTTTTTTTTTTTTTTTTGATAAGCAACGGGACAAGCAGGCCTATTAGACCTGTGTTTCTCACCCCCTAGTGGGGGCGTCACCAATGTGGTAATTGCGTGACACTTAAAATTACAGTAGTTATTTATAATTTACTTATGTAGCGTCGGGTGATGTATTTTAACATTTTTACTGTTACCACCACCTTACTTTTTAGAAAGGACAAATCGAATTATTGATAAAAGAAAAAGTTGTATAATGTATAGATACAAATTGTGGTGAGAATTAGGAGTGGTGGGTGTGGGAGCATCAAAATCATTATTGGCTTAAAATTATGTGGAACCCACATTAATTAAAATTAGGGCCAAATTAGATTTGGAGATCCAAATTAATACAAAGCACATGGCTTCTTCACTTGCCTCTTTTGGTAATTTACCTAATTGCTTGTCTCTACATATTTAATGAAACATTATTCTCACCATATGATTAATTTTAGACCTTCTAATTAAGCAACTATTAATAATAATAATTCATGATTTTTCGTGACTTTTAAGTTTGTATAGTGTTCGTATTCAACAGAATTAAATATTTCAAATTTAATATTACGATGTAAATGAGTTTTTAAATTAATAAAATCCACCATTTTTCATATTCTCAAAGGTGGGTATAATTGAAATAACATATAAATCATGAATATTAGTGAAAACATAATTTTTTTTAAATTACTAATAAGTCATTCTTAAAATATTACTTTTTTCAAGTTTTGGATATTGTGTTCATATGTTTAAGTAAAATATCACATCACTTTATGTAATGAGTGACTAACTTGCAAACTATACACAAATTGCATTAATTAAGTGTTAAATTTATCATATGATATATAACCAAAAATACATAGTCCATTAATTTCCATTTCATAAATTAATTTGCATAGGTTCATTTCTCACACATGCCCATCAATTAATTGTAACATTAAAATGTTTTAAATATTGTATAAAAATATTTATTTAAAATAATGAATTGATTATTGGAACATGACACATCATTTATGTTATTAATAAGTGTACAACATATTTTATAAATTAGCGTTCCACCTAACAAATTAATCATATATGTAATATGTCAAGTTTGTTATCTTTTCAAACATAACATTAAATCATAAAAATTTGAAAAGTATATACAACATTTTGTACAAAATTTAAGAACAAATAATTTTTTTATTAATTAATTAGTTGACATAAAAAAAAAATGGTCCTCACAAATGTGCACTGTCTTACTCAGCAAATCCTAAGAAAATATTGTTTCATATCTAACCATGATTGATACACATCACATATCTCATGAGATTTTGGTCAAATGAATTTAGCAACAAACAGAAGAAAAATGTCACATAAAAGTTAATTGACAAAACAAAAATTGATAATTTGGGTGACAAGTTTTCACCTAATGTGTGTGTGGTACCATAAATTGTGTCATCAATTAACCAAAACTTACAAGATAATTAAGTTGGGTTGGAGGTTGTTCATAGGTTGCTAGTCATCTTCTCACCATTCAAAAAAATTGTTTATTTTAATTACGCCTTCTAGCCGTCAATAGTTAAGAATGATTCTAAACTTGACATAAAACATATTTTTATTCAAATAACAGGTTCCCACATAGTAAAAAGAAAAATTGGAAGAATAGTGCCGATTTTAAAAACTCTAATTATGTACGTGTCAAACTACCAATAAAAAATAAATGGTAAAAGACCCAATTTAGTTCCCGAACTTTGGTTTTTTGACCCAATTTGGTCCCTAAACTTTTTTTAACCAAAAA